>VUQS01050578.1:8623-24375 GCA_015108495.1 Heterochromis multidens | reverse complement strand
CTGTAGCCAATGAAAGGTCGACTTGGCCTTGTGTTTTGGATCATTGTCATGTTGGAACATCCAAGTGCGTCCCATGTGCAGCTTCCGGGCTGATGAGTGCAAATTTTCTTCCAGTATTTTCTGATAACCTGCTGCATTCATCTTGCCATCAATTTTGACCAAGTTCCCTGTGTCTGTGTAGCTCACACATCCCCAAAACATCAACAATCCACCTCCGTGTTTCACAGTAGGGATGGTGTACTTTTCATCATAGGCCTTGTTGACTCCTCTCCAAATGTAGTGTTTATGGTTGTGGCCAAAAAGTTCAATTTTGGTCTCATCACTCCAAATAACTTTGTTCCAGAAGCATATTGGCATATTGTAAACGGGCTGCTTTGTGGCACTGGTGTAGTAATGGCTTATTATTATTATAGATCTTGAAACAGCTACACAATTTTTTCAGAGAGTCCTGTATGTCAGCTGAAGTCATTTGCAGGTTTTTCTTTGCATCCTGAACAATTTTTCTGGCAGTTTTTGTTGCACAACTGTATCTTGCATATGTGGTATGATGTGTTTTTGGTTACTTTGTATATATGAGAGATTGAAATTTGTGTGTGTGTGTATATATATATATACATATTTTTAAGCCTTTTTTCAGACCTTTGAACTGATTGAAGATTGCATCCAATTTTGCTGTACATGTGCAATGGCAAATATATTATTTATTTATATATTTATTTTCCAAACCAAGCAATAGCTTATTGTACCTGTGCACTAGTTTCAAACAAAATGCTTAGATATTTCCTGGGTTAATTTTGGCACCTAATTTTTATTATTTCATTTTAGTCTTACATAGTGTGTCTACTTAGCCATGTCATGTGCAATTTTAATCAGTTTAGCTGTCTACATAAGGTAACAGCACGTTTGACCCATGCCATACGGCTGTAATGCAATGTATATTTTTATGATTTTTTTTTTTTTGTATTTTATGCTTTAAGTCTTTTTTTCTACATTTTAAAAATATTTTGAGTATTTTGTCGCTGGAAATATGTTCTTGTGTGTCACAAAGTTGGTTTATACTTGTTTCCATACTCACTGTTATGAGTATATCACTGCACTCTACAGTAGAACAACAGGCAACCTCTCCTCAGTAAATCCTGGTAGCATTTCAAACTGTTTGAACAGAACCACTCAGTTTAATCTAGTGTCTAGTCATTCCTGCTCACCAAGTGTAAACACTTCCACAGCTACCAGTTCCCTCCACTGAAGAGCAGCTGATCAAACTGCATCCACTACTTACTATACCGTTTAGTCAACTCTATGTCACAATATAAAAAAAGGGCCTAGAACAGGAAAGCTTGTGGATTACTATTTTTATTGGGCTACACACAGCGAATCATTCATTTTTTGAAATGTTTCCAGTGGTTTTAATGGTTTTGGTTTTTTGCATTCTTCTTACCTTGGTCTACTTTTTGTCTTTCCCTGACTTGGGTATCAATAATCAGCATCACCACTCGGTGTGGGGTGTGGTCATTGCCCAGCAGTTGTCCATTGTTTAATAACCTCTTAGAGAAAAGAAGCTTAAAGGCAGATATTTCAAATTTGAGCATTTTTATTATACAGGTTCTTTGAGTAATCACCCCAGACTGAGGATTGATTAGGAAGGTCTGGGTAGACACTTTCTCTGCAAATTGTGTGGAGACATGCTGCAAGGTAATTTAAATAAATGAACTTAAACAAGAAGATTAATACAGATTTAAGCAACCAACCTAGTAACTTGAACTGGAAATGGCATATTATTATCTTCATGTGACAGGCTCAGTGGTCAGATTTATTTTGATCAATACAGCTTAATCAACACAGCACACACTATTCATCAAGTCACAGATGTCTTGACGTTCCGAGGTACTGCCATTCATTTGTAATTTTGATAAAGGATCTGTATGACTCTATCTGTAACAGCAGGTCCACTGCTTCTGTTGTTTTGATCCATTTTGTTTATGAGACAAAATCTCTGACCAAATACCATCTTATGGCCATCTCCTCTCCAGCTGGTTCACAGGTGGCTAAGTACACTTTGCTCTTATTTGTCTGGCCTGGCTTTTCAATATTAGTCCTCTCTCCATCTATGGAAGAGGCTCTGATATTGTTATGGGAGGGGAGCATGGAATCAAGAAGAGCAAAAAGGCATTTGGCTGGCATTTCCCAACTTGGCTAAATCCAACTCCTGGTGCCTGGGCCAAACTGTTTCGTTTCTGTTTGAGCACTGATGATGACACTGTTCCAGGTCTCCACCTGGGTCCTCCTCTTCTGATCAGTGTGGTGACCATGCTGCGAAGGGATAAGCAACAGCAGGACACTCTTATCTTTCCCTAGTCTTCCCGTGCTGATAAGCATAGAGAGATTATCAGGACTGCAAGGTGTTAGAGTCACAGTCTTTTATGCTTGACCTAAGATCGATGTACATATGTCTATTTGACTGCAGTACTTTAGCTCTGGACATACAAAGTCAGATATTATGTTTTGCATAAACAGGCATTTACATTCTACTGTAAATCACTGGCCAGATTTTTTTAAAAATAGAAAATGCTTGATTTCAGGCGTTTTTTAAAAAACACTATTGTTTACAGTAAAATAACAACACTTTGTCCTGTAAATAAATTCCTATCAAATATCTAATGCATTATTGGCAATTTCCCAAGAGCTGCAGTTATAATTTTAGCATGCTTGCTCAGCTTTCTTATCCTACTCATATATTGCTTCATGTTGTTCGAGATATTTAAAGCGCTAAAAGCCATGCAGTGTTTTATATCAACAAAACCTTATTTTTCATCCAAAAATTAATAGTATTGATGCATTGTGCTACACCTACTTTATCCTCATACAAAAGGGGCGTATGCACTTCATGTGAATACACCCACATTTTGAAGAATGTTTTGCACAAGCTACAAATTTGGACATAGAGACATATAAGGAGAACCAGCCACTGCTCACAGAAAGCCTTCAGTCACACACAACAAAATGAAAATATGTGAGGTGGATAAGCATGAACTTTTCAAAATGATTGGTATGATTGGTATGCTTTATAAGGTGATTACATGTCACTAAAAAGGCTACAGACTTGACCCATTTTCTTCCTCATAAGCCTCAGAAAAACTCACCAGCCACTTAGGCTGGGTACTGGGATCTCGATTCAAAGCCAATAAGTGATCATGTAATTTTTAAAATATTTTGCAGGCAAGAATAGAAAGAGCGGGAACCATAAATTGCAAGGTGTAATATTCCTAGGGTTCCTAAATATTAAAGAACAATCAATATATAAGAAAAACATTTAGAAAAACAACTACTACTTTTTACTGCTTAATCTATCTGCATAAAATACACAGTATGAGCTTTTGAGAAATGTTCTGTTCATGTTGATGCTTTTTTGTTGTCTCAAATGTGCTTCATTTGCAACTTTCGTGGTCACTCTGGCTGTGCTTGCAACTCTTAGCTAGCTTGATTACTAGTTTGCTAGCTAAGCGCAGTCATTTACAAACTACAGAAATGCACTTTTACAGCCTTCAATCAGCAAATGATGACACTGCAGGAAGCAAAATGCATGACAACTGACCTCAGTTGCATGACATGAGCACAGTCAGTAAAGCAGCATTCACTGGTGAAACACAGCTTTCATTCAGTGGTCTGTTGGTCTCCCTGTCTGTCTGTTTCATCTCTCTAAATGCAAATTACAGTTTTTACTGAAGTGATATCAAGTACTGATAGACATCATTTTGGGGCATCTCTCTTCACCTAACATTAAAAATAACGTGCAGAGAAAAGTCAGTGTTGTAGATGAGCTTGGGTGGATGAGAGGAAGGATGCACAAAAAAATGGAGGCATGGCGTGCCCTTAGGGGTGGGAGGACTTGGAGTACCTGGTCCAAATACCAGGGAAGGCCAGCTGGGGCTTTTGGCAAACATATTTAGAACCAAGTGGCAGACCCTGAGCCCCTGAACTAATCCTGTTGCAGGTGATTATGTGGAGAGAATATGAGAAAGAGGCAGAAGACTACACCCCCTGCTACCTTCCCCTATACTTTCTGTATCCTGCTGTGGATGCTCTTTGAAGGAATATGTCCTGTTTGAATACACATTAAACATAAAAGCTGTCTATTAGAACCATCATATACATGATTTTAATGTGGCCAATTTCAGATGAACAAACATGGATGTTTTATGTCCTTGTTATTGTGGTCAGATCATTATGCTGCAAAAGGCAAGCTTCAAAGAAAAAAGAATGTGCAACAAATTTATAACAAGCAATGTCTCACCTTGAAGCTTAGAAGGGAGGTAAGTATAGATGCACGCTTTTAAAAAAACTGCTATTTTATAAGCACCCACACACTGAAATCATCACCTGCCATGTCAGTCCATGCATGTTTAAATTAGGCAATCAAGAGAGGACTGAAAGAGTCACAGTTTTGAGGTTTTGTCAGAAACGACTGACCTACTTAGGACTAAAAGCATTCAAAATTGTAAAGGGTTTAAACAGTTTAACTGCAGGTTGCCGATGCTTGGATAAGTATATCCTCTGGATGCTCTTCAGCCAGGGTGATGTTGACTAAAAGCAGGTGCTAGTACTGAATTTCCAAATGGAAACATTTTTTTATTTAAATATTGACATATTTCTCAATTTTCATACAAAACTAGTGCACACCATATAGGTAACTTTACAGCTCGTTCATACAGTGCAAACCTATCATTAAGATTTCAGTCATGAACTATATAAAGTTTGGACTGGCATTATAAGCAATTAGTCGAAACTATGGAATTAGTACAGTCTTTTTGTCTGGGCTGCAGTACTTTTCAACAAAATCAAGGCACACCATTTAAACCCCAGGGGGCCCTAAAATTGCTTCTTTTCAGGTTACCTAAATATTCAAAAGGTAAATGACAAAATGGTCTTTTTTTCTTTCCCCTTTTCTTTTTCTCTCTGTTCCTAGTTGAGTGGCAGGTACAGCCTGTGACAAACAGGGCTTGTAACATGCTCCAAATCTGTCAAGGCTGATTTCAGTGGCCTCATTTGACTAACAGCTACACTGAAAAAAACCCCAAAACATTCAGACACCACGCCCAGTTGATGATGAGATTATGAGCCAAAATGAATGATTAAAAATTAAATCTACTTGGCCTTCAACAACCTTTATGGGCTTCACTGGATTGTACAGTAACCTTCCCAAAAGATTCTAATACTTCAGTGGATAATAAACACTATATGAGCAGTGCAGATATTTCTGTGCACACTGTTCTGTTGATTGTGGGAAAAGGTGGTAATATTATTCATAATCAGGTTATGTCTGCAAATATGTTCCTATGTCTGATTGCAAGATAAAGTGATTTACCAAGATTGATTGCATGTTATTGATGGTCTAGAGTTTAAACTTAATTTTTCGCATTTATCTTCTAACCTGGTTCTAGCCATATGTTCCCTGGTTACAAATTATCTGCATCTAAAAAACAGTAAATTAATAATAGATAAATGAGTAAAGATTTTAGATTTGTCAATTTATTTCTATTATACCACCAGAAAGAGAAGATTCAGGAAAATAGCAGATACAATAGGAACATTTTATCATAATTATTAGACCCCCATCAATATAATTGATGGGGGTCATTTTTGCCATGCTGCTACATATCATCCTTCCTCGAGGTAGCTTAACCAGCTAAATATTCTCACGCGTTAGCTGTCACTTCAGCAAAGATAATCCTCCTTAGACCCCTGCCAACCAAAACTCCCTGCCAAAGCGTTTTACTCTCAGTGCTATTAGAGGATTTAGTCATGTGACTGTTTGACTTATTTTTTTTTTGGCACTTCTTCTTTTATCTTACTTTTGTCTTGTCTGTCAAACTGCCTCTGAAGTCATGTTTTACTCAAATTTAATCAAACTTGGGTAGTTGGAAGAACTATAATGGGATTATAAACACACCCAATGTGAATTGAACAGAAATGCAGTTCAGTGCAGTAAGTATGTTGTCTGTCTGAAAGAGGGAATTGCATTATCCAAAAGGTTGTTGTGCACAATCCATTACATGGGTTGTCTATTTACTTGATATTTATTGTTTTACTTGGCTTTCCAATTCAGTTTTATGCTCTGTATTGCTCAGACTATGTTTTGCCCTTATTTTCTGCTTCATTGGGAACCGCAGGTAAGGTGAGTAGGGTTTTGCTTTCAAATGATATGATAGTCACATGGAGACATTGATCATGATGGATGAGATTGCACCCCCCCTCCACCCATAGTATTTGATGGTTTTTTTATGGAAGAATAAAGAGCGTGAGTAGCATCCAGCAGACACAGAGGACCTCTCATAGCAAGACAAAGTGGGAAAAGTAGGGATTTATATAAAAAGGATTAGTCTTGGCTGATAATACATTTGGTCATTTTGCTTCATGAGGATTCTAAAATTAAAGCTTCATATGAATATGACTTCTCATGGATTCAGAATTCATTTTGAGCCATTTATTTCTGTCTCTGTCTCTGTCTCCATCTCTGCCTATCCCTCGCTCTTCTCTCTTCTCTCTTAGAGCCAAAGGTTCAATGATTAAATGATGTATTATGTGGAATGCATCAGCCAGGTTGTGTACAATGCATCTGTTTTGTTATTCTTCCAGACACAGTCTTACCCAAGGCAAGCCTCTGATGCAGAAATGGTCTCAGCTGCTGTGTTCCCATTTATTTATTGTCATGCATTGGACACCTATTTGTACAGTTTTCCACAAAACACAAACTGGTTTAATTGCTACAACCACCACCCAATTTCCAGACTCCCCTTTTTGACAGTCATCCATGAAAATATCCTGCTGTATGATACTATGCACATTTAGTGCTAGTTTTTAAATAATATTTACACTTTAATATGCATTACCTGGTGTAAGTTCATTCATTTGAAATGTGAGCACCCCAATATTCTGTTTTTGCCAGAGTG
The DNA here is from genome assembly GCA_015108495.1 of Heterochromis multidens. NCBI lineage: Eukaryota > Metazoa > Chordata > Actinopteri > Cichliformes > Cichlidae > Heterochromis > Heterochromis multidens. Next base: position 17,428 of record VUQS01050578.1, on the reverse strand, counting down.
ACACTTTTCCCATTTATTAAAAACCATGAAAATCACAAATATTTGCATATCATCAAAGGACTAATACTGTGAAGATAATCATCTATGTATTATATTTGTTTATGTAAATGCAGTTTAAGGGTAATATTCATCCATCCATCCATCCGTCCGTCCATCCATCCATCCGTCCATCCATCCTTCCTTCCGTCCAACTATCCATCCATCCATCCATTCATCCATTCAACTATCCATCCATCCACCCAACCAACCATCCATCCATTCTCTTAACAATTTATCCTATTCATGATTGTGGGGGGATTGAGTCTATCCCAGGTATCATAGGGCGAAAGGTAGGGTACACCATGTCTTTGGACTGTGGGAGGTAGCAAATAGCACCCACGCAGGCACAGAGAGAACATGCAAACTCCACACAGAAAGGCCCTGGCCAGTGAATTAGGATCCAGGAGCCTCATGCTGTGAGCTGACAGTGCTAACCACTGTACCACTGTGCCGTCTATAACTGAATTATGATATCTCTATTTTGGTGTCTCAGAGATATTGTACTTTCTTATTTAATTACCTTTGCCACTTCTTGTGTGCCAATGGCAGGACTGAATTACTTTATTGTTACCAAAATATCTTTATATGGTGAACATGGTGTTTTTTCAATTATGTATTTAATTGCATATAAATCTCAGTTGACCCTTTGTTTGCTTTATTCACTGATGATGAACATGTCCATCAGCTTTGGAGAGGGAAGAGATAGGGAAGAGGGAAGAGGCAAGGCAAGATGGGGGGGCTGGGAGAAAAAAAAGTGAGGAGGTGATGGAGATGAGAGAGAAAGAGCTGTATGTCTCTGTGCTGTTTAACACTAACAACAACAATGTAGGACCAATTTTTACAGGCATATATTTGCATTTTTGGTAATTACAGTGGAGCCTTTAGGCTCAATTTAAAAACCATACAAATACCCAGTATAATTATAGTTACTTAATTGTTGTATAAAAAATAAGATTGTATGAAACACATTTTGTTTGTATTTATGTACTATTTGAGACATATTTTGATCATTAAATTCAAAATGACGCTGACTCAAACCCAAAGAAGGTGTATATACTAAATTATTTTAAACACACATGAGAAGCAAAGACATATGGAGAGTCACCGAGAAAGTCAGAAAATAGAGTGGAAAGAGATGAAGAGAAAAATGAACAGAAAGAATGTAATGTTAAAGGGAAAGAGACACAAGGAGATGAAAGAGATGGAGCAGGTTATGAAAAGCAGAGTGACACAGAAAATGAGGCTGAGAGAAAGAGCAGAGGGGACACACAGGGGAAAAACTCACACATTCCACACAAGCCATTTTTGCCTTCCAAACATCTTAAAATGCACATATACTATCTTGGAATTTTTCTTCTTTTTTTTCTTCAGTATGCCTGAACCCCTGTGGCAAACTTCGTTTTTGGACCTCTATATTTTTCAAACCCTGTAAATGGCCATGGCTATAGTTATGGACTGGACTGGAATGTATATAGAGCTTTTCTAGTCATTTTGACCACTCAAAGTGCCTTAGTTACTGAATCGGAACAGACAAAAAATTTGTATTATCAGAAAGCCTTATTTAAACTGAAACATTATGCATCTAAGCCTCCTCAGAGAGGACATGACACAATTAATTAAAATTCTTGGAAATCTGAATTACACTGAAATACAGTACAATATAGTACAACTTGGATGCATGTACAATACTAAAAACCAAAGATGATGGTTGCAGGTATACCCCCCAAAACAAACATGCATGATATGTATAAATTATAGTTAACTTGTAAACAAAAACTTTTATATTTTTGGTAAATTAATTGTATTTTCACATATTTAATAGATTTTCTTTCTGCTCCTTTTGATGTGTAACTCACCAGGCTAAAGAAATAAGAAAAGTTTTCTTAGATTTATTGAGAAATGGAGTTTTAGAAGTTTCAAAATGTACCACATGAAAGTGCAAAGCAAATCTTTGTAGCTACCATACCTTGTGTTAAATTATTTTTTTAAAACCCTAGGGTATATTATTATTCTAAGAGCAATTATTTAATGAACTGTTCCTACAAATACTATTGTTTGTGTAAAACAGTTACAATTTATATTATGTATATATGGTAGAGAGGATTTGTTTTGTTTTTCCTTTAGGTATAACCTACAGTTTTCTTTCTTGTCTCCATAACTGGCAACATAATGGTGGAGATGCTCCCTGTTCCGTGTTCTGTGTATCTCTAAGTGTGCAGCTGCTGCCACCCTGCAAGCTCCAAATAATCCCGCATTCTGGCAGAGAACTATAGCCTAAAATAATGGGCAGCACATTATCTTAGCTAACAACATATTTCTGTGTCAAGGGCAATTTGGCAATAGGCTTGATGTTTAAGGGCTCATAATCATTCAAATAGCATTAGCTAAACACCCCTTTAAGAATGTGCAAGCATGCACAGACACACACACACGCACGCACGCACGCACACACACACACACACACACACTACCTCACACTACCTCACACTACCACACACAGCATGGTCTGTGATTGATTAGAGCAGTGGCACTGGTACAATAGCTCGGAGGGGGTGCAATCCTTAAATAGCAGATTTGAAGGAAAAGAAAAGCAAGCCAAGAATTCTGATCAGCTGAAAGAAAACTGTTCTGGGTGGTGTTCAAGTACAAACACACAATCTTTAGAAGTAAGAAAAAAAGGAGCAACTTTTTTTCCAACTCTACATGTAAGCCAGCATCTTACCTAACAGGATCTATATGCTCAGCAAGTCTGCTTGGGTATCATTGCACTTTTTACTGCTCCCTAAACCAGTACTCTCATATATAAATTATTTATCATTACTCTGATCAATTCCTTACCATTATTTGGTAAATAAAGAGGCATATGCTGTACGAGCAGCTAGTTATTTAGGCTAGATGATAATAAAACTTGATAATAAAGCTTTCCACTGTGTAGCAAATTAACGTCATAAGAAACACAGGTTTAAAAATTAGGACATAGGTACATTTCCCTAAAGAGCAAATAAATTTAAACAAAGAATATGTAAGGTTGGCAGTCTTACCACAATGTGTACAAAACAAACAAACTAATTTGTACAAAAATGTAGAGGATTAGACGGTAAGTGTAAAGTAATGCTAGCGCTGCTTTACTCCCTAACACACTTTCAAATTACTTTTTTCCCATATTCCTGGTGGAAAATATCACCTTTCCAAATGCCACTGAATGGTGATACGTTTATTCAATTAACAAGCAGCATCATTCTATTTTCAAACTGAACATCTAACACATCACACTGTATTTTTATCAACCTCACAAATCTGCTTTCCCAGAAAGTTGATAAAAGCAAAAAGACAACAAATAAATATCAATAATACAATAATAATTAATAAAAAATGTATTATTGTAAAAAGTTTGAATAAACCCAACATTTATTGTCAAAGTCATGCAATCTCCTTTATTTGATAATTAACTGACCCTTTACAGATAATGCATATTTCAAAATCTAGACCATCCAATACATTTTGTGTGCAAGGCGACTCATATGTAATTTCACAGAAAACTGCTTGGACAAGTGGAAAATCGCATCTCTTCTACCAGTGACTCCCTCTCCTCCCCTCAGTCATCCACCATTAGGCTTGCACAGTAGCAAAACCTGTTGGCAGTCTAAGCCATGCTGCTACCTGCTGAAATGTAACTAAGACAAAGCTCCTTTATCTGCCCTGCTAGTCTGCTGTCCTCAGCACACAATTTACTATTCAGTCATTTAACAGATGCTCTTATCCAGACAGAGACATAATAAGTGCATTCAAATATGAGGGTGGCTGTAACAGCCTCATATTTCCAGCATGTCCTCCAAACAATGTCAGATGTGAAGGGCACTGGTGTTGGAGGTCACGGGAGACCTGTCTGGATGGCAGACTGTAGAGATGACTTACTTTATGACTCCCTCTTTGGATTTCTCTCCCTCCCGGTCTCTCTACCTCTCTCTTCCTCTCCCTCACTCTCCTCGGTGGATTTCTCATTTCCTATGTTTTTTTCTACCTGCATGCCACATTACATTTTGAAGGTGAATCCCATAAATACTGAAATTACTTTGGAGGATAAATTACTCGGAGGGTCTTTTTTTTTTTCTCCTGATTGCTATTGCATGGAGTCCCTGGATTCATTTTCCACTGACAATTTCTACTGGATATTCTTGAGGCAACTTCATACATTCTGACAAGGCTAACAGTCGACTTTCCTTAAAAAATACTGGCTTGAAACAAAGGACAAATGAAGGAACTGAGAAATGTGCTGATTTACTTAATCCCTTTGAAATGTATATCATTTTCAGATTTGTTCCCCCTGTCTCACGTTTCTAATTCAGTCTCAATTTTTATCTAAGGAAACAGGCCTGGAAAATTAATCTCCTGAAGACTCTTGACAGGGTCATGTCCAGACTCACAGACATTCTCAGCAGGTGCTTGCGGTGTCTGTATGAGACAGTGTGTGCAGTCTATGTGTCAGCAAGTATAGCTTGTGTGTTTTTACCTGCAGTACTTGATTTTACTTTAATATTTCTTCTTGCTGCACTTGTCATTGTTATGGACCAAGTATCAAGACAAATTCTTTGCGTGTGCAAACGTACTTGGGAAAACAATAATGGGCATCAATGTGTCGATCCCAGCTAATTTTCAGTATTACATTTTGGCTCACATTTGTGTTAACCTCACCTTTTTTTTCTGGTGATAGTGAACAACTTAAATCAAGCCACTTTAAAATCATGAATAGTGTTAACAGTGCAGTAAAACTTTGTTACTTAAAGCTGCAGTGTATATCAGTATGTTAACCTGTAAACTTACAGAAACTCACTTATTTTTTGTCATTTGCTGCTGAAAAAAATCCCTCACTATGAACAATGATCACAACGCTCATGAGCTCATAGCCTATTGGCCATAAATAAAGTTGTTGCCAAGGCAAAGAATTACAAAGCCTATCTTTTGAATGAAGCTCAGAAACACTGAAAATCTAAGACAATCTGTGACTGGTTGCTAAGCAGATTTTGCATTGTCTAATGTTATATAGCCTCTGTCTTTCTGCTATTGTGCACACTTCTGCGATAACATGTCAACAAGCGCCCACACATAACAAGTGTATGTGTGGGTGTGCCATGTGCCATGTGCCAGAAGAAGAATATTAACCTAGATCCCTATTCACTCATCCCCCAAATCCATCCTCTCGAGTGACATTGCTCCTGCTAATCAAGCCAACAAATAAAGTTCCTATTTTATATTGTAGATTGAGGGAGGACTGGTAAAGTAATGTACATTAGCAATGTGGCTATGTCACTTTTTGCATTTCAGAACTGTAACTGAAAAGTCTGGCAAAACAATGCTTGCTTTACGCTATTCTCAGTTGTGTTGAAAATATGAAACCATGTGGCATACTGGAGGCATTTAAAATTATTTTTTTAAATTGTCAACAAAACAAAAGCAGTTTTCTGAAAGGCAGATTTTTTGAAAACATCTTTTCCATGAATCAACAATCTCAGCCACTGATAACTTAGGGCTATTTTTGTCATTTTGTGAAGGGCATATTTCACTAATTTTCCCTTTAAAGTGTCATCAGGATGTAAATGGTGTATCGTGGCATGTTTTGAAGTGATGAGCAAATAAATCTGGTGGAAATTACAGTGTTAAAATATTTGAAATAGATAGAGTTTTCAAATATTTCATTTCTCATTCCTCTATTTTTTTTGTCTGTCATAAAAAGATGAAGGAAATTGTTTAAGCTAGTGTAAGTCACAAATGCTGTTTGAGAGTTTTTTTGGCCAAACCCTGCCAACTCACCCCAACACACATAACCACCAACACCCTCCCACACCCCCTACATACAGCCTCTCTGCAGGCATGCCAGTACTGAGCAGTGCCTTCACCATACAGAGCAAAGGAGGGCCAAGCGGCAACTAGGGCAGCGGGGGCACAACCTGTCATGGAACTCTGCTGCCAAGCCTCAAATAACATTTGGAGGTAGCCTTGACTGAAAGTGACTTTCAAAGTTTATCTTAGTATTGCTAAGACCCTCATACAGATGAACTATGTACAAGCAAAACTAAAGGTTTAAAAGCAGTTTCTTTCAACATCAGTGCAAATGTGAAAATATGGTATAAAAGGTAAATTAGCTATCCACTTAATCATGAGGGAAATATGAGCCTTCTATTGCCTTTCATAAATTCTAAGGAAAATGGTAAAAAAAAGAAACAAAAAAGAAAAGAATGTACAACCTCTTTAAAATCTAAAGTTTTACATATTAGAACACCATAAAAAATGATCTGGTCCTTAAGTAAATACAACCCGAGATGAACAACACAACATATTATACAGTATCATTATTTTTTTTTAACAAAAACTAAGCCAAAATGAATCAGTGAGTGAATAACTACATGATTCAGCACCAATAACACAAAGTAATGGTTTTCTGTATGACTTTATTAGTTGCTCACATCGTTGTTGAGCAACTTTGGCCCACTCTTCTTTACAACATCTCTTCACTTCACTGAGGTTTGCAGACATTTGTTCATGCACAGCTCTCTTAAGGTCCCACCACAGCATTTCAATTGGGTTGAGGTCTGGAATTTGACCTGGTCATTGCAGCACCTTGATTCTTTTCTTTTTCAGCCATTCTGTTGTAGATTTGCTGCTGTGCTTGGGATCATTGTCCTGTTGCAAGTTTCAGCCAAGCTTAAGCTGTTGGACAGATGGCCAGGAGTTCATGGTCGATTCAATGACTGCAGGATGCAGTCCTGTCCTGTTGCTGCTAAACAAGCCCAAATCATTACCCCTCGACCACTGTGCTTGATAGTTGGTATGAGGTGTTTGTGCTGATATGCTGTGTTTGGTATTCACCAAACATGACACTGTGGATTATGGCCGGATATCTCCACTTTGGTCTCATCTGTCCAAAGGACATTGTTTCAGAAATCCTGTGGTTCATTGAGATGCAACTTTTCAAACAATGTTCTTTTTAGAGAGAAGAGGCTTTCTCCTGGAAACCCTTCCAAACAAAGCATATGTGTAATATGTCATATTCTGTAGTTCATCTGAGGTTGTATTTGAATCATTTTCAACCAATATATCAACCAACAGTATGCCAACCAAATATAGGTGCTGAAAGAGAAGACGAATGACTAAAATCTTAAGGATAGATTTTCTAGGAATCATGAAGGTCTGTAGCAAATTTTAACTCAATCCATGTTAGAGATGTTGTGATATTTCCCTGAATAAGTAAAAACTTTGACTTCTTGGTGCCATTACAGTAAAAGTCAAAGGATTGCACATGCTAGTTGGACCAGGAATATTCATTCAACCAACTGACGTGGTAAGAACAAACAAGCACACAAAAAAGAAATAGTTTCATTGAATATTTTTGTGATCAGATATTAATGTAATATTGCTTCCTCCAGATACACTATGCCCATAGAAATGTACCATACTAGTGCTACCCCTTGATTTTACAGTAGTCTCACCCAGAGAAAGTGAAGTTGTTTTTTTACTTGTAAATGTGATTTCACTTGTAAATGCAATTGCCAGAAATCCTCCACCAAGTCATCAATCAACCTCAGTTCATTGGAGGTTTGATTGAATTTCATCATTTCCTTCAGTCTGAGAGGTACTGGAGGTCGATAAGCCTGATATTTGTGTGGTAGTGTTAGTCACATTAATGATACAAGAATGATATACAGTAAGGGAGGAGAATGAACAGATGACTGTTCTACACAGTCGTTTCGAAATGTAAACTTTATGAACCTGTGTAAAATTTGTCTTGTTCTCAGTGTTATGAAAAAAAAATATACAAAAACAGTAAAAAAAAAAATTGATAATGGAAGCAACATTTGGACAAAACAGGTGAGAAAAACAGTTCAGGTACTATATAATTATAAAACAAGGTTATGCAAACATAACGTATCTGTTAGTTCACAGATATGTTTTGATATGAACCCATTAACATGGTGTATGAAAACAAATAATATTTACATTAACTTGTAACTCCTAGTTTCTCCTGATGGCACAGCAGTGTCTTGCATGGCAACTCTGTCGACCATTGGTGTGTATGTGTGTGAATCAGAAACACACTGTAAAACACAACTTTCAGGTCTTGCACACTAGAACTTCTTATAGTGTGCCCTCTATCAATTCAATTCAATTCAATTCAATTTTATTTATATAGCACCAAATCACAACAACAGTCGCCTCAAGGAACTTTATATTGTAAGGTAAAGACCCCACAATAATACAGAAAAACCTCAACAATCAGATGACCCCCTATGAGCAAGCACTTGGCGACAGTGGGAAGGAAAAACTCAGGAAGAAATCTCCGGCAGAACCAGGCTTAGCCATCTGCCGCGACTGGTTGGGGGTGAGGGGAGGGAGACAAAAAACACGCTGTGGGACCATTGTTAGCACCATTGACTAACAATGGGCCATTGTTAGTCAATGGTGCTGGTTTCTGTCATTATGCAATGTACTGTTTATAAGGCTGGGGAAGTCTGCAGTCAGCTGAGACTGAAGAAGTTACCAGTTGGCAACGAAACGTTTCTCCCACTAAAAAACGCCACGTCTAGATGAACAGATTAAACTTTTTGGGAGAGCCAGATATTAATAATAACTCATGATTAAATGCAGAGTGGTGTATAAACACATGGTGAGTGAAAAGAGGTGAGAGAAGGGGAAATGCTCAGTGCATCATGGGAAGCCCCCAGCAGCTTAGGCCCATTGCAGCATAACTAAGGGAGGATTCAGTTACTTGAT
>VUQS01050561.1:7674-18890 GCA_015108495.1 Heterochromis multidens | reverse complement strand
AACCCAAGTGCTCTTGAGCTTCAGGACATGAACTGATGGCCGGACATTCTATTTCAGGATTTTCTGGTAGAGAGCAGAATTCATGGTTCCATCAATTACAGCAAGTCGTCCTGAAGCAGCAAAGCAGCCCCAGACCATCACACTACCACCACCATGTTTGACTGTTGCTATGATGTTCTTTTTATGAAATGTTGTGTTAGTTTGATACCAGATGGTTTTCGATAGCAGTGGTTTTCTCCTTAAAACTCTCCCATGGATGCTGTTTTTGCCCAGTCTCTTTCTGATTGTTGAATCATGAACTCTGACCTTAACTGAGACAAGTGAGGCCTACAGTTCTTTAGATGCTGTTCTTGGTTATTTTGTGCACTTCCTGGATGAGTCGTTGATGCGCTCTTGAGGTAATTTTGGTAGGCCGGCCGCTCCTGGGAAGGTTCATCACTGTTCCAAGTTTTCTCCATTTGTGGATAATGGCTCTCACTGTGGTTCACTGGAGTCCCAAAGCCTTAGAAATGGCTTTGTAACACTTTCCAGACTGAGAGATGTCAATGACTTTGTTTCTCAGCTGTTTCTTTAGATCGTGACATGATGTGTTGCTTTTTGAGATCTTTTAGCCTGCTTCACTTTGTCAGACAGGTTCTGTTTAAGTGATTTCTTGATTCAACAGGTCTGGATTACTTACAAATTCGTGTTAACTGACATGAAAAAACAATTTGTGTCTCTCAACACGATAAAATAGATTCAAATTTCGTGACTGTTTCACAAACTGCCATGACACCGGGCTGTCTTGCAGTGAGGTGACAATGTTACCCTCGTCTTCATCCTAAGGTTTATAAAGCTGATTTTTCCATTAACATACACATTGTATATTTAGCATTAATTAAAAGTGGGATGGAATCAAAAAATTTACCCATCAGTATCCCAATAAAATAAATCGATTGTGTTAACTTTCCATAAACGAGGTTTAAAAAACAGATTTGTTGCCCTAATAAAGTGGATCTGTCTCATTAGCTGTGTTATTTACAGTATTTATAACACAACACAATCTTAATTTCTAGCACATTTTATTTAATTATTATTGAAGGCATGTGACGGGTAATTTTGTACTACTACTATGCTGGACTAAACTAAGGGTTTAGCATGCAGGCCTGATCCCATAAAAGAAGAGTGTATAGATTTACAGTGTACATGTAAACATTCACTACAGTAATAGATGATAGATGTAACGTTAATGTAGATGTTCTTGCAAAGAAGATGCAAAAACGCTGTTAACATAACTATATATACCCTCTGTGGGCTCCTTGGATTTTATTTTTTATTAAGTACAGCCAAACTGGTGACAGGTGGATTGAATATGAGCAGTTAATTCCATCTCATTTCATATATTGAGTGAATATCCCTCCTGCAGCCTGTCCACACTGTATTCCTCTCTGCCTGTCTTCCCTCAGCTCCCCGCAGTCCGTTTTGCACTCTCTTTATCTCTTCTTTATGACAGGCCTCTTACCTTGTGACTATCGATACCCCAGAGCCTTATCGTGGTGAGGGCCAAATGAGGCACAGGAGGAAATGATGGCTTTTCTTTATCTGTGGCCTCTCCAGGCCACTATTTCATCAGGTCACTGTGTGTACATTTGGAGAGGTAAAATGCTTCTATTGAACTAGCACCCACAGCCTTGCCTTACCCGTGCCTTTTGGCTCCAAATAGGCTTTACCCACTTGGCTATGTTTTCTCCCCCTTGTTCCCACTTATTCTGCCTCTCTTCTCTCTTTGCCTCTCCCTCGTTCCCTCACCCTTTTCCCAAAGAAAGCGATCAACACCGTGCACTGGAAGAGGGAGCAGAAGACGGCGAGAAAGATTAAATCCAAGTTTCTTTCATCCGTGAACGCTTTCATCTCTGGTTTTTAGCAAACAGAGAGAATTATCAGTGCTGCAACTGACGAGGGTGACGGGGTGGGGGTGGAACAAGGGAGGAGCTGGAGACGAAGAGGAGGAGGTGAAGGGCGGGGTGGGAAGTAAGGTGGTTGCCAATTGGGAATAGGAAGGGAATCCACTTCTCATGGAGCCTCTTGTTTTGTTGGGTTTATCTACTGAGGGCCAGGGGAGCTCCTTCTTGTCTTGACTCACCATTTCTTACTATAGAAAACCTGAATTACCTCAAAACACCATAAGGAAAGTCAGTGCACCCGTTCGTCTCAATCTGACTTATAGATTGGGTGTAAAAGCACAAAACAAGCCACTAAGAGGTAGGCCCAAACGACCTGAGCAGTCAAAAAAACAGTCTCTTATTTAAGAACAGTGCTAATCCATCCTTCCAAAAATGTCACCAAAACTAAATAGATGATTTTTTTTTTCTCCCCCTCTATTCTGTGATACTTGGCACGCCGTCTAATCTCCACTGTTCTGAGTGTTTTTTCATTAAATTTGTGTCAGGACTAATTTTGAGGGGAATGAATACAGATGTCAGGATGCCATCGAATCCCATCGCGGGGCCTTTAATGAGATAACAGGCTTTAGTCAAAGAATTAGCGCTATTGAAAAAAAAAGAAAAAAGAATGAGATTAGTTCAATGGGATGTGGATGCAGAGTAGAACAGGGACTTTGGATGTGAGAGAGGAAGAGAGAGAGAAAGACGAGGGGAGACCAGAGTCATATCAGACCTGCCCTGCCAAATCACAAATCTATTTCCGACACTGGTATTAATTATCAAACTAAAGCTGCTGTTGCATATTGATTCATCGGGGTGCGCACTTGTATTATCTCCTATTAAGCAGGAAAAAAGGGGAGATTATATGAAGCCTTTGGGGGCGTTTTATGGATCCTGTGAGACGGTTAAACCATGTCACGGACTCCAGAGCAACAAGACGAGCTCCCTGCGTTTGTGTGTGTTTCCTGTTGTTGCCGCTTATGTGGGCTCGAATGCAGTCTTAAGCTTTAAATTTGATTATTTTGGTGAACATTTTTCAATTAGCCCCACAATCCCTGAATATATTTCTGTAGAAATATAAAGAAACGTGTGTGCAGACATATCCATGCACAAGTGCAGACAGCGATTCTACAAAAATGGGGAAAACAATGAGCCAAGCAACCCAACAGTCAAGAAGAGTTGGCTGGTTGCAACCTTTGACATCTTTTTAGTCAATTACAATTCTGTTTTGTTTATATTTTGGATAGTTTCTCTATTGTACTAATGCAATTTCTTCCACTTATCCAGTTCAGGGTCAGGGTGGGGCTGGAGACAGACAATCATTCACACCTATGGCCAATTTAGGATCACCAATTAAACTAACATGCATGTCTTTGGACTGTGGGAGGAAGCCAGAGTACCCAGAGAAATCCATACAGGCACGGGGAGAACATGCAAACTACACCCAATAGGGCACCAGCCAGCTGGTGGATTCAAACCCAGGACCTTCTTGCTGTGAGGCAACAGTGCTAAACACCGCAACACTGTGCTGCCCAAAAAGAAGACCTATTATGCTCATTTCCAAATCCATATTTCCATAAACCTCACATATCTTATACTGGACCTTGGTGCAGGCCTTCAGTTAATCCTCTGTCTGATACAAGCTGTGTAGCTCCTTGGTTTTTAACCATCTACACCCCAATAGAATTCTATTAGAATGTTCCAGATTCCAGCTGTAAAGTGTCAATTATAAATTAGTTTTAATATAAAGATAACAAGTAGCTCTCTTAAACTATATATAACCACTTAAGATTTGTACATTTGTATATCTATTTCTCACGATCTCTTTCTCCCCTTCCGAGGTCCAGAGCGCTCTGGAGCAGGTTATCATCAAGAATGTCTCTGTACATTGCTGCATTCATCTTTCTCTCGACCCTGACTAGTCTCCCAGTTCCTGCTGCTGAAAAACATTCCCACAACATGATCCTGCCACCACCATGCTTCACTGTAGGGATGGTATTGGCCAGGTGATGAGTGGTGCCTGGTTTCCTCCAGACATGATGGTTGGCATTCAGGCCAAAGAGTTCAATCTTTGTTTCATCAGACCAGATACTTTTGTTTCTCATGGTCTGAGAGTCCTTCAGGTGCCTTTGGGACCTTATATAAACAGGTGTGTGCCTTTCCAAATCATGTCCAATCAACTGAATTTACCACAGATGGACTCCAATCAAGTTGTAGAAACATCTGAAAGATGATCAGTGGAAACAGGATGCACCTGAGCTCAATTTTGAGTGTCATGGCAAAGGCTGTGAATACTTATGTACATGTTATATTTTTATCCATACATCCATCCATTCTCTTCCGCTTATCTAATTCAGGGTCGCAGGGGGACTGGAGCCTATCCCAGCTGCCATAGGGCAAGAGGCGGGGTACATCCTGGACAGGTCACCAGTCTGTCGCAGGGCTAACACAGAGAGACAGACAATCATTCACACTTACATTCACACCTATGGGCAATTTAGAATCACCAGTTAACTTAACCCCACTAACTGCATGTCTTTGGACTGTGGGAGGAAGCTGGAGTACCCAGAGAAAACCCACGCAAACACGGGGAGAACATGCAAACTCCACACAGAAAGGCCCTGGCCAGATGGTGGAGTCAAACCCAGGACCTTCTTGCTGTGAGGCAACAGTGCTCAACACCACACCACCGTGCTGCCGTTATGTTTTTATATTTTTGTTTTTTATTTTTAATAAATCTGCAAGAATTTCAAGCAATCTTTTTTCCCTTTGTCATTATGGGGTATTGTGTGTAGAATTTTGAGGTGAACAATGAATTTAAGCCATGTTGGAATAAGGCTGTAACATGACAAAATGTGGAACAAGTGAAGCGCTGTGAATACTTTATGGATGCACTGTATGTAGTAATAACCATCTTTGAAAAGCAAGCAAGTCTCCAAGTCTTTCTCAAATTATTCAGTGAAAACAGCAACTCCCTCATTTGCACACTTATTTCCAGCTTTCTGCTCTTGGCCATACTATAAAAAATTCACCTGAAGAAGACTTTTCAAACCAAATTTTCAGGCGAAGGCCAAACACTGGTTGAGAATGGATCTTACCAACAGCTTTCATGCCAGACTTCCAAAGTCAGTCCAGTGTGTGTGTGTGTGTGTGTGTGTGTGCATTATGCATGACCTGTATGGTAATTTGTTTGTCTAATACCTGAAGCATTTAATGGCACCTTGAGTGGGGACATGTCTATATTATATCTTACCCTTGGCAATACTAAAGCCTCCATGTGCGTAAATTAATTGTATTAAAGGCAAGTTTACTATATAAAGAAATGATAGGGACCTCACATTTGGACACCATAAACTTTGGGATTTAGACGAACATCCCTGAATCTGAAAGCTCGTTATAAAAGAACGTTCACATTTTTGAGTCAGGCCTTAAAACGTGACCGCAATGGGCAGTGACTCAAGCTCTGTGCAATACCACCACAATAATAGTCATTTATTTCTTGCCAAAAGACAACTGAAGAGCTCATAAGGTGTGAAAAACAAAGAGCTAATTCCTCATCTACTGCGGTCCGGTGGAATGATGAATCTATCTACACTGACCACGGCATTTCCCAAGAGAGGAGAGATTTGTTTCGCACCTTGTATCAAATAAGGACTGCTGGAAATACAATCTGATGTACAGTATGCTCAGCATGCAAAAGCCCTGTTTGAGATGATCAGAGGAGGTATATAACATAGTCACTGTGACCAGCATGGGTGGGATCCAAAGTATGGAGGCACACACTTCACAAATAATGAGACCTCCAACAGTGTGACACCCATTTCACACATGGATGGCATCTGTGATTGGGAAACATATGTTTGTATTGATGTATAATTACGAGCATTGAGTTCCTCCACTTCCTCTAAGTTGGTGGAAATGACTCCGTGGTGTGTATGATTGAGTGTGTGTGATAGAAAGACAAAGAGAGCAAGGGAGAGAAAGTGTGATGGAGAAAGAGCATCAACACCCTGCTGACTGCACTCAATCACTTTCTTAATTATACAGCGCGAACACAAGTCGCTGTCTGTCCGGAACCAAAATCACGACATATCATCTTCTGTATCACCTCCTCACTTTCTGCCATCTACTGTTTCAGGTGTTACGCAGGTAGTGAAGCTGGAAAAATATAGTGATTACACAAGAGGCATGAAGACTGACGTTTGCCTTGCTGTTGTGATTGGTTGAGCGGGACTTGGGGATTCTGTTTGCCCCTCTCTTGCCCGGAGAAGAAGGTGCAAGAGGAACAAAAATAAAGAGGTGCAGGGGAGGAAACCTGAAGGATTAACAAATTTAAGGAAGAAGAAATGGGGAGAGAGACAGGGAGATTGGAAAGGGGGAAGGGAGGCAGCAGCCAGAAAGGGAGGGAGAAAAGGTGAGAGGGAGGGGTTGGATTGGTGGGAGGAAGGGAGGAGGCGTAGAGGACGACGAAATGAGACCAAATTTTCTTTGGCAATCTCCGTGTTCCTGCTGCAGGTGCTGGGGCCATTTCACTAAAGCAGGGCCAGACGCGAATGTCATTAGTTCCTGAGCCCCAGGTGAATTTGCCACAGTTCCACATGATTAACCCAGATAATTGTGTGTTGATAGCGAGCATGGTCGATGGAATACAATTTTCGGGCCCAGATTCCTAAACAAACAGCTCAGCAGCAGCAGCAGCCACCACGGTGAGCCAGGGAGACGGGATAACGGCAGAATACCGTCACGTACCGAGGTTTACAAAGAGACAGGGTGGGGGGGGTGGACGCTTTTTGAGGAGGTAGGTGGGAGTCGGGGGTAAGCCAGATTAAAGAAAATGGCAATGTTTCTTTAAATTTGTTGTTATCAGATGTATAACTTTGCAAAAAAAATAAAAAATCTAATTAATTTGAACAGACATCACAAATGAAGTCACTAAAATTGTTGCTAGTTGGCGTATATCTTTAGACATACACACTGATAAAAAGATGTTTAGTCTGACTTTTGCCATACCACGAAAATAGCACTAATAATCATAATAATCAGCAGATGGACTTGTTTTTTAACACTATGATGACTCATTTAGCATTTTTTTTCACAGTTACTTTATACATCTAAAAGAATTATTTTAAACCAACATTTTTGTTCATGGATCACAGAATTCTTTAACAAAAGAAGAGTTTATTTGATGCATAGTTGTAATTTTCTATTTAATTGGTGTCATATATTAGGCTACATCCACATGTACACGGGCATTTTTTAAAATGGGAGATATTTTTTTGTCGGCCAATCAAAAGCCTTGCAGACAGTAACATGGTGCACACTCTGACGTAGCAAGACAAAATCTCTGTTTTCTTCATGTACATGTAAACACAGAGTTTCTGAAAGTCTTCACCCTGGAAAGAGTTTTTCAAGAGCTCCTTTTTCACTGACCTAAAACAGTTTATGTGTGGATGAAAGGCCAAAATACATTAAAAAAGCGACATCTACCAAAATCCCTGTGTACGTAAGGACAGTGCCTTCCACATTCTCAACCAAAACAAGAAACAAATTTTTAAAAAAAGAATACATCATCCATTTCATAACTTGTAAAATCAAAGATAACATTTAATTTCAATCCCTTAATTAATTAATAATTGTTTCAGCACACTTCTGTAATCCATTTTAAATTCATTAAATAATATATTTCAAGGACTTTTACTTTGAAAGATGGAACAGGAAGAAGAATAATACAATAGAATAGAATCAATGGAAAATTGTCTTCGGTTCACCAAGTCATAAATCAATCAATCAGTTCAATTCATAATAAAAATACTAGTAGCTATCAACCCACATCCATACACATGCACACATAAAACTTCAATACAGCAATAAAAATACAGTACTTCACAGCATCTTATTATTCACTATACTGATTGCTTTTGGCACAAACGATCCCTTACACACCTTTTTTCCTAGCTGGAGGCGTCCTATAACGTCGTCCTGAGGGCATTAATTCAAAGTCAGAGTGAAGAGGGTGTTCATGGTCGCCAACAATAGACCGGGCTTTCCTTAAAACAGCCTGATGATACAGTTTATCCGAACAAATGTGATGCAGTATGTGAAAACCAGGCTACAGTCCAAAGTTTTCTTTTTTTGTGTTTCCTTAAATATTTACTTTCACATAGCTACACATAGTCTTGTTAGTAATCATATATATATATATATATAAACATATATATATATAGCTAAAAACATATATATATATATATATATATATATGTTTTTAGCTTTTTAAAACAAAAAATTTTGTTTATTTGTGTGATTGGGTGTTAAAACACTGACAATCTTTTCCTAATTTGATGGCAGACAAAGCCTCCAATTCCAGGTCAAGTAACAGCACAAAAATCAAGACTACCACAGGCTTTGTGAGGCTTTTCAAATCTATTTTTTTTTCCTGCATGTGTTCACCATGGCTTTTGCTTTCAAATAAAACTTGCTGAGCGAGCATGAAAACCATGAAACCTCCTGTATTTATTCTCTGGCTTATGCGATTTACAACCCGGCGTGCACCGCTATGGAATTCATCAGCAGGGTGTGAGAATTAGCCAGAGGTGAGAGACTAACTTGATGTGCTGAGTAAACACACAGAGGATACAAATACATACATCTGGGAGGTGAAGAAAAGATATAAACCTGATACTGTGAACATGCACATTGGGTTTTTTTATGATTAACTATATATGGCTGAGCCTATATGTGGCAGGAGACCAAATCAGCAGACACTTATAAACTTAGCACAAAAAGTAAGGAAATTTGTGTTTGGTTGATTCTTTGTTGTAACAATGCTTCTTGGTAATAAATCTTATACTGTTGGAAAGCCTGTTTATTTCCCCTTAAATGGTGCCACATTTGTAAGGAAGATGCATTTGTGGGTTGAGCAGCAGAGTTGAGTATGTGGGTTGCACCCATGAAAAAGTTGCCAAATCTTCTCTGCTAATGCCAAACAGCTTATTCTGCTATTAAAATTAAAAAACAATTAAAATTTTATTCATGGGCTAAATCAATAAAAAAATGATACTTAAGCTTACAACCAGCAGTTGGTTTGCTTGGCAGAAAAACTGAAAAAGACAGAAACAGCTGGTCTCTGTGTTACACACCACCCATTTCATCAAAACCTGTAGGCTTTACACATTTTAAGAGTTAAATTAATAACATACAATGTGTTAATTTGTGTGCTTTAGAGGTGTTAGTCCTGAGTTTCTCAATATATTTATCTGTTAAGTTAGGCAAACTAACTGCTAACTGAATACATGGGGAAAAAAGCCAATTTATATTATTACTTATATGACATTCGTTAGACTGACTGGAAAATGTGTATTTAAATGGACTGGTACTTATATAGTACAACATATGAACTAACAGTCACACACTCACACTCCGATGTTAGGATAGTGTAAGTGATTGTGGCGCCTTGCTGCACCCTTGCCTTGGAGTATTTCCAGTAGGTGATTTTTTTAGTAAGCATGTTCAGGGAAAGGCAGACTTTTTTGGCTAATGCAGCTTTAAAAAAAAAGATTAATTTTATCTGTCACTTTCTGACTGGCTTATCTTTAGAGAAGTAAAATGAATGAAAGTTTCTGTGAACAAAAGCCTCTGCTCAGTCTCATCGATGCTAAATACAAAACCCCACTGTTGCATCAGGTAAAAAAAAAAAAAAAAAGCAAAGAAAAGAAAAATTCAACCTGTTAGATGCTGACAACACCTGTTTTATGAGAGGCATGCACCTTTAATCTTGTTTTTAGGCACATGCGTGAAGCCTTGAGTCCCAGGAATACGGTGCCGTAGTCTGCCAAGTGAATTTGTAAAACATCATCAAAGAAGAGGATGAGGAGAAAGAAACACTGGGGTTTGTGTTCCCACCAGCAGAGAGATAAAACAAGTCACGGAGCCAGGTGTGGAAGGAAGGAGTAAAAGACAGAGAGATGGCAACAAGAAGAGAGAGGAGAAAGGAAGAAAAGAAGCAGAGACAGCCAGACTCCCTGGTGCATTCTGGGAGTTGAACCTGGCAGGAGAAATTAGCGGCGTTCGCACTAAGTGAAAGGGATAATCCCTCTCTGATGGAGAGGAGAGTACGGGAGGGGGGAGAGCTGTGCAGTGCAGCAATGATCCCTCCTGTGTTCCTCTGATTTTAGGTTCCAGGTTTATTTGTTAAGAGGATAAGCCCTTCTTCTGTATGCAAACCTCAGAGGCAAGAGGTTCGCTGTCACTCTGATGCCAAGACGATACTGATTTGAGGATCTGCCATGATACTGGCTGCAGGCCCAGGCAAGAAATTTACTGGAGCTGAGTGTGGCTACAGGTGGGGAGAGATTTCCAACGAATATGACTTCATAGAAACTCAAACCTAACAAGAAGGATGAAGCAGTTCCTTCCCAGATAGCAACAAATCTTTGGCTCAGATGTGGCACGCGTTTCCTGATAAATTTGATTGCCATGCCATGAAACAAAACAAATTTTTCCAGTAATTTTGTCCACTGCTACCATTTCTATTTGAAAACTTTAAACGAAGGAAGTGCTAGCCATAGTGCTTTACTTCTACTACTATATAATAGAAACCATATTTAGCAACGTAACCAACCTTCTTAGCTTGAATCATGTGCTTCAATGATGCTACCATATGCAGCCATTTTAGGAGTAATGCATGTTTGCCAAGGAAGTAAGTATCCACAGTTAAAACCCTTGAAACTCAGTGAATTCTCAACCAATTTTCAAGTATCCTGGGAATTTTCTGATCCCCAACTCCCACCTTAATTGGTTCTTGGCAGACATGGGAAGTAACGTCACTGTACTTACCTTGAATTTTCAGGTATCTGCACCTTAGTTGAGTATTTATTTTTCTGGCAATGTTTTACTTTTACTTCCTACGTTTTAACACAAACATCTTTACTTTCTACTCCTTACATGTTCAAAAAAGGCTTGTTACTTTAGTTTTAATGCATTTGAGGGGATTTTTTGATTATGTTGCATCACTGTGCACAAGGACTGTCACCAGAACCAATACTTATGGTACCATTTGATACCAAAATTCTGAAAACACAGCGGTACTTGTTTTTCTTTTGAACCGTAGGTACTGTGGTCAGTGTATGTACTGAAGCAGCTATTCTTCCAGGACTGAAGGAGGTAGCATACAGCTACAAGTGTTCTAGTCTATCCTTATAAGCTGAAGATAGTGATGGCCAGATGAAGCCTCATGAAGCCTTAAAGCTTTCCATCCGATTGGTTCAAAAAAAGGTTAATTTCTCGAGGCTTCATATG
>VUQS01050540.1:2074-23412 GCA_015108495.1 Heterochromis multidens | reverse complement strand
TTAATTTTTTTTTTTTTTTTTTTTTTTTTTTTTAAACTCTGCCTACAATACTTGAAATAAGTCCTAAATGTATTGGAATGAATTGGAAACTGAGAATCACCTTTGATGGTGATATACTCTGCAAGGCAGTTTATGTTTTACAAAATTCACATACAAAAACTGGACCTGAAGGAATACATTCAGTCAGTGAGGTCTAACAATTCCTAAACTTCAGATCATCTGCTGCTTCTTGCTGAGAACATCAAGACTGAAGCAAGGCTAGAAAATGGAAGCGACCTTCAGAAGGGTTAGTAGAAGCAGCTCAGTCATAGTAAAAACATTACTATCCTTTGCTAGGCACTTAAGAGTCAGGAACTACCCTTCGTTCAGGTTTCACTTGATGTATTCTTTTAACCAAGCACTCTTTCATATGTGCTGGTTACAGACCAAGTTGTCGTTGATCTAAGCTTCCCTCCTGCTACCTAAGGCAAGGGGTAAAGATAACTGATATTAAAAGACTTTACTTGCATCTGCCCGCAGCTGATGGAGCAGATGTGTGGGCTGGAGATATGCCACAAATCTTCCTCATCTACAGAGGTCCCCCAGCCTGCCAGCCTGAGTGCATCAAGAGTTTCTACTGTTTTCTGATGTCAAAACATCGTGTTAGATTCAGGACGTCACCTGAATGCTACATTTATTCCAACAAACAATTTCCATGAACAGACAAAAACAATGAGAAAATGATTCCCAGAGAAGGCAGGACACTGAATTTTACCAAACAGGGCTGCCATTGGAAAACTCACCGGATAAAAGCTGGGATCAAATAGAGCCTGACCAATATAGGATTTTTAAGACCAATACAAATATTTGGCGATTTAAAAATCTGATATACAGGCTAATATTTTCTTTTCTTACAGACACAAAACAAACAGATTTCATTAACATCTGTTATGTGTAGTTATTTATGAGTCCTTGCTAAGCAGCATTGGGTGCAATGCGTTCCAAAGTAATGCATTAGTGTAATCACATTCTTCAGCAACACAGTAATGTAACAATTTACTGTGCTCAATTCAGTAATCACATTACAGTTACATCGTTACTTGCATTACAAAGGTTCTTACAAAACAAAACATCAAATGTGTCTTTTTCTTCCTGAACACTTGCACTACAATCAGCTGATTTCAGTTCAAGTGTGGGAGGAAGAAAATGGTGGTCTACAACTTCTGAGGAGTGGGGATATTAACACTGCTTTTATTTTCATTTAGCATGAAAGGAGAAGAGCGCGATGGTAAAGTGCAAACTGTGTCCAGACAGAAACAACTGCATTACACTGCTAACACAACTCTGCTCTCTGCAAACATCTGCACAGACAGCATGCCAACACAAAGATAGCCAAAAGAACCCAGAGTGATGATGATAAAGCTGAGTGTATGCCGACCCTGAACTTTAGCAGGTAACAAAGGCAGTGATGAGCAGTCAGGCTTGGAGCCTCCGTTTCTACCTGTACATGTTTCTACAGTAGAATCACTGTGGCGATCACTGAAGTCTCTTTAGGCTGGTTTTCATCTTTGCTTTGTGTTCATACAAAAACTAAAAGACAGATGGTACGCAAGTCCTCATTAGGATAGGGATCTGTGTTGGCATGTGGGACTGTAGCCTAAGGTTTATATTGTTATTGCACAGTTATTATAGTTTCGTATTTTCTAATTAATTAGTTTTTACTTTTCATTTTGTTTTGACTTTTTGTTTTTGTTTTTTTAATTTAGTTTAGTTTTAGTTACTTTCCAGAGTGGGTTTGCTTGTTTCAGTTTAGCTTTTATCGTTTGAAAATGTTTAGTTTTAGTTTCGCTTTTATTAGTTTCAGTGTTAGTTTTAATCTTTTTAATTATTATTGTATGAGCAGCATATGCTGGAGGGCAACATTTAGGAAAATCAGTACAAGTATTACAATAAAAACTAAACTTTTTGAAAACAGTTGACTCACAGTCTTGTAGATCTAAAGTCTCATTAAACATGTCCATCAAAGTTTCATCAGGCAAGTTATGATAAGAATTTTTACCAAATTAACAAAGACTAAAACAAAGAAGATTTTTTTCTATTTAGCCTCTAATGGTGCAGATTCAGATTTTTAGTTTTAGTTTAATATAATAACCTTCGTTAACTGGTAATTATGTGACAATGCATGCATTTTAGGTCATATTACGGAGTAAAAAAACAACAAAAGTAATGTTATGAAATTCTTTCTCTGGCAGGTAATTAAGTTGTTACACCTCTCTGCAACCCATACTGGCCTTGCAGTGGCAATGCAAGAGTCTCTGGCTGTTGCCAAGGCTTAATTGCCAATTGCCTGATGACGTGTGGATAAAGGTGTGCCTGATGACGTGTGGATCAAGGTATGCCTGAGGTTGGCTTGACAGGGAGATGCCACTTTGTGCTCTCCGGGCAGTCATTTTTAGCAGAGGTTATTAAGTAATTAAAAAAAAAAAACAACATTTCTACAAACTCTGGTGTCAGTCTCCACTGCATGTTGTGGCTGTTGAGCCTGGCTGTAACATAAGTAATGTACTGCATTACTTTTAAGAAAAGTAATGAGTAATGTGTAATACACTACTTTTTTTGAGTAATGACCCCAACAATGTTACTAAGATAATATGGCAATGCAGTTTAAAAATAATCTTGTGGATTACTCGTTTATGCTGTGCCCGACTCAGCTCGGATCAGCTGGTAGTTGGTGTTTGTGGCGATCCAAAGAGCGCCCTCTTGTGGATAAACAATGATGACTTATTACTTTTTTAATATTAATTTATCGCCCATTGTAAATGCTGATACCGATATATAGGCAAATAGCTAATATCAGTCGATATATCAGTCAGGCTCTAGCATCAAATCTCAAAATTATACATTACTCATCGAAAAATGTGGACCTTACTGTGATTGACAAGCTGTGTTACTCAGATTTCACCTCTAACATGTCTGTTTATTTGATGAGAAAGTTTGTGATTTAAATCCCAGCTGTGCTCATTACTTTTACATTTATTTTAGAAAACGTGTTTAAAACTATCCAAAACAATCGTCCCGATATCACCGTGACTATGCTGATGTCTTGTAGGCACTAGCAATAGAACAATTATCATCTTTAACAGTGAAACAATCCCTGGATAAACCAACAAGTAAATTTAAAAGAAAAGTGAAACACTTTCCAAATTCTAAAATCTATTTTTTAAACTATTAGCAGTTCTTAATTATTTGGTGAGGTTATCTGCTGGTCTAAGATTAGAATATTACTTTGGGCACTGTCATCAATCACAGATTTTTTATTTTTTTTTGGTGATTAATCTTCAAATTTTTAAAAAAATAATCAATAAAAATCATTTGCGCAGCCCGAGTAAATACTTAAAAATACAAATCTTCTAAACTCATTGCTGATTTTCAGTAGTAAGCCTTGCTCCTTTTTCCTGGTACAGATGACACCCCCTGCCCTCTTCTCCACTTGGCACTACTCAGCTACTCAGTCAGCTCAGCTGCCCTGCCTCAGTATGTATGGTCTAAGTATAGAAACTACTGACACTCTTCAGGGTCTACAAGCCTGCATCAATACTGGCAAAATGTTCATCTGGATCACCCAAACAAGCTCAAGTCCTATTTGCTGCCACAACTCGACATTAACAATCAATATGTGACGATTAGACAAACACGTGATATTTGTGCTGAGGTAAATTACAATACTGAGAACTAAATTACATCTGTAACAGAACTGAAACGATCTCTTCGCCATTTGTTTGCATAATTCCAGGCAAGTTAGCAAATACTGCTAAAGCTCTACACTGAGTCCTCCCTAACCAGGAGATTTAAAGTAATTCCAGTGACCTGTCACAGTCTGCACTAGTGTCGTGTCACATTTTTAAAACAAAACAGGCATGAATGGCAGCGAGGAGACAGACTGTGCAGCTGTCATACTGGCAGCAAATGGAAGACAACATTTGTATACTGTGTGTACTCTGTGTGTGTCCACCATCAGCGACACATACAAGGGTGAAGATATTAAAAATGCCTCTTGATATATTGTATTTTAAAACAACACCACAGATAAATTATATATTTAAAGCAACACCTCTCACAGTGTCGGCAACAATGAGACATTGTAAACTTCACAAAGAGGGCTGTTTATATGATTTAGGTGTTCCTTCTAAACTGTTAATATCTGTGTATAACATCTCACATTTGGGGGATTAACTGTCAAATTGTTTGATGTGCGTTACTTAGGACTGAGGGCCAATCAGCACACTTCCACCAAAACTGAGACATCTTAATCTCAGGAACTTTTTCCCCAAGGAACTACAAGGTTCCTTCACACAGTTACTTATCTGTTTCCACAGTGCACTAAAAACCCCACAAAAATTAGGCAAATTAGTTCATTAAGGTATATAAAATCCATGGCTAAATCCCATGTGTCAGAGCTTATCAGAAAAAAAATTAGTTTAATACGAACTCAACCAGTCATGTTCAGAGGTGTAAGCCCCACCCCCAAATGTTCCTAAATATTCAAAGCCCAAAATCAGGGAACGCTCTTGGGGTGAAGTCATTTCCCCTGAAAGACTGTGGTCACTGAGGTGGAAACATACCAAGCTCTTCAAAAGGTTCCTAGTTCCTGGGGGAAGTAGTTCCATCAGTGGAAAGGCCCTAATAGTTAGTTGAGCTGGAGTAACATCTGTATTTATGCTTCAGATATCTTTTAAAAAAGCCCATGACATGATTACAGTGAAAACAAACAAAACAATATGGGCACTCGTAAATCTTGTCTGTTGGCACTGTCATAAAATGCAGCTAAACAACTAATACAATTGTGAATTCAATCTTCAGCAGTGCTACTGAGAAAGAGCTTCTAATATTTTCAGCTCAAAATAAATCAAACCATTTAACAACATTTACAATGCTGCTGTGAACTCACACCTAAACATACTACATCATCATCGGCATATAATCAGCACTAACTCAGTTCATAACCTTTGGTATATTTTCTTAAAATAAATTTCCTCAAAACAAATCTCAACAAGGGCATATCTGAACTCTTAAATGAATGCATCTTAAAAATCCATGGCAAATGGTGGAAACCAGCATTGCATTGGAAAGTGACAGATTTAAGCTGGTAGACATGGCAGCTGAGAGACTGAGGAGTGTGTGTGTGAAACTTTTAACTCTCTGAATTACAAATGTACTGAGAGGCCTGGTTCACGAGGGTAGGACCATTACAATTCATGTGTATACACATAAACTTATTGATCATATTGCACTTAGATGTACAAGACAACAAGGCGTACTATCCAACTTACCTCTGTTACACACAGACAAAGCGAGAGAATAAATTATTATTACCCACGCATCCTGAGCCACTGTGCTTTTTGCCTCTATCCAGCAATACACATTTTTCACTCTTACTTCCTCCTCTGTCCCACCTCAGTGGGCTTACGGGGATCTCCTCAACCCTCTACCCCCGTTTTCCACTATCTGTGTCATTATTATCGAGCAGTATAACCCATTTGATGAAGCTTCTTCAGGAGAATCTGAGTAAGGTCAAAGGTAGTGAAGCTAATCCCCACAGCAATAGGTCCTTTGACCCAGTTCATACTGAGACCTTTGTAGAGTCCGCGGATAACCCCTTCCTCGGACATAATCTCCCTCATGGTGCCCAGGATGGTGCCGTACGTGTGACCTGTGACACCTGCAGTCTGCATGCGCCGTCGTACTACATCCAGAGGGTAAGATGCCGACTGACCAATGAGACCTGCACAGGCTCCAAAAGCCAGACGTTCATATGAGTAGGGCTGCAGGCGGCCACTGTGCTCTGCATGGAAGAGAAAGATGATAAGGTTTAAGTACTCTAAATGAACAGTAGGTGTGTGCACACACAAGGAAAGAAAGGGGGCTAGATCAATACACAGATAAACGTGTGGCTGTTTAATACCTGCATGTAACTTCTTCAGTGTCTCATAGGTAAAGAAGCTGAGACCAGCGTAGGGGACGACACCCAGTATGGTGGGAGTAAAGCCTCGATACAGTGTTTTCATGCCTTCTTCATGAGAAATCCGCACAAACACGTGCAGAATGTTACTGTACCTAAAACAGAGATGCAAAAAATAAATTAAAATGTGTTTTAGTTAAAGATGAATGAGAAATTCAGAAGAAAAGAAAAAAAAAAAAACCTTTACTCTTCACATCTTGGCTCATAGAGGTTGACTGAATCTGCACCATTACAGATTAAATAGGATCACAAAATACCCCAGGTGTCTATATAGTGAAGATGTGAAAATATGCTTGAGTAATATTTTCTGTATTTTTGGTTGCACCACCAACTATGTTTTTCTTCTAACAAATTTAAACCACATTTCAAGTATTCAGCGATGAATATAAAGTTAATAATTAAAACTTTGTCCAGACAGAGCTTCAGTGACAAAAGTATCATTGAGACTTTGGGTTTAAAAAAAAAATGCAAATGAGCCAAACGGTTTACACTCACTGGCCACTTCATTAGGTATACCTGCTCAACCCAAATATCTAATCAATCAATCGCGTGACAGCAACTCAGTGCATTTAGGCAAATAGACATGGTCAAGACAACCTGCTGGTTCAAACTGAGCATCAGAAGAAAAGAGATTTAAGTGACTTAGAATGTGGCATGGTTGTTTGTGCCAGATGGGCTGGTTTGAGTATTTCAGAAACAGCTGATCTACTGGGATTTTCCCACACAACCATCTCTAAGGTTTACAGAGAATGGTCCAAAAAAGAGAAAATATCCAGTGAGCAGCAGTTCTCTGGAAGAAAATGCCTTGTTGATGTCAGAGGTCAGAGGAGAATGGCCACACTGCTTCGAGCTGATAGGAAGGCAACAGTAACTCAAATAACCATTTGTTACAACCAAGACATGGAGAACAGCATCTCTGAATGCACAACACATCTAACCTTGAATCAGAAAAAGCAGAAGACCACAGTCCATGGCACTCCTGTCAACTCAGAAAAGGAAACTGAGGACACAGTTTGCACAAGCTCACCAAAACTGGACAATAGAAGATTGGAAAAACGTTGCCTGGTCTGATGAGTCTCGGTTTCTGCTGCCATGAAACATGAAAGCATGGATCCATCCATCCTTCTATCAACAGTTCAGGGTGCTGGTGGTGTAATGGTGTGGGGGATATTTTCTTGGCACACTTTGGAGCCCTTAGTACTGACTGAGCATCATTTAAACACCACAGCCTATCTGAGTATTGTTGCTGACCACGTCCATCCCTTTATGACCACAGTGTATCCGTCTAAGTTCACTGTACTTAAATGTCCTCCACAGTCACCATATCTCAATCCAATAGAGCACCTTTGGTGGAACAGGAGATTCACATCATGGATGTGCAGCTGAAAAATCAGCAGCAACTGTGTGATGCTATCATGTGAACATGGACCGGAGGAATGTTTCCAGCACCTTGTTGAATCTATGCCACGAAGAATTAAGGTAGTTTTGAAGAAAAAAGGTCTAGCCCAGTACTAGCAAGGTGTACCTAATCTACTGGCAAAGTGAGTGTTTATATTCATCTTAAACATTAACCATGTTTCAGTACCCTTGAACTGCTTTGCTGTTGTTATTAACAAAATTCCTAAATATGCACAGATGACCATTTATAAGCACCTAAAAGTGGCCTTACATTTCCTTTGGCGTTACGGCCATCCTCGCTCGTACCATGTCAAGTGGATATGTCAGCATGGCAGCAGTGGTACCGGCCATAGACCCGGCCAGCAACCTTGGGATTGGAGGTAGGGCTCTGCAACCAAGTAAAGCATACGCCGGTCAGCATTTCAGCCCTTTTATTTCTTTACATAAGAAAGAATCTCATAAACAAGCAAAACACTAGAAAAAACACAGATACCTACTTTCCCTGAAAGCCATAGTAGCCTCCCAGCAGCGTCTTGTACTGCTCGTGTGCACAAAACTGGATGGCAGCGTACGGGATGACTCGCACCATGGTGGCAGAGTTCCCCCTCCACAAACTGAAGAAGCCCTCCTTTAGGTAGGTGCGGTAGATCAGCCTGTAAGCTTCCTGTAATCCAGTATGCACAAATATACATATACTTGCTTACTTTGAAATAATGACATTATTTAATTTGACATTAACCCAGAATTATTTCTGCTGAAAATACAGTAAATTATGTGGCTTAGATTAAGTGCAATCGATATAAACATGATAAATAAGAAGCAGACAACTAACATTAAACATTTCATGCTCAAACGTACCTTGGCAGAGAATCTTGCTGAAGATACTGAAAAACAAAATATATGAATAATATAAAAACTGCAGTGTTTCTCACAAGTCCAGTATTTTTTTTTGTAATATCAGTAACATATTTTCTTGTATTCACACCATAGTGCAAACTAGATATAATCCCATATTAATACATTCAGGTCAATTATAAAGTAAAACTTTTAAGTCAGCAGAGCAGCCAACTTGCCTTGGAAGATGATTTTAGTTCTATCCAACGGGGCGACAGCCGTCTTGGCTACAGCTCCTGCTAAAGCCCCTGAGAAGAGCGAGTTGAGGACAGACCGAGTGTGTTTCATCCCCTGCACAGCAAAAGAATCACATTTTAGGGTCACACAGTGAATCCTGTACATTTGTAACTTGTGTTTGATATAGTGTTGATCATTAAGCCAGGGTTACATCAGGATAACAGATGACAGATGACTAGCTAACAAAACCTCACAAATGCAGATGAGCAGATGTGGTTAAATGAACCAGAGGAGTCATGAAGCTCCAAAGAGCCGCACAGTTCATGAATTTTGCATTCAACTAGCAGAATTAGGGACATCTAGTGCACAATACACAGATGAAACAAAGGCACTAAAATAGTATTACAATGCCACTATAATCTGCAACTAACATTTACCAAATTTTATAGTAATTTGCTCAAATTACTCGACAGGACACAATCACAGAACTGTGGTGAAATGAATAATCATGTAAGAAAACCATTTAAACAGAACTGTATGATAAGATATATTGTCTCGCTCTATTGTACGTACATACACACAGACTTTAATTACAATCAAAATAGTTATCAATTTTAAAAATAAACACAAAGACATATCTCTAGCTACACTGTCTAGCTATGCATATAGGTTTTTAAACTGACTCCAAAAATAATGGTACGACTCCTGGGGCGTCAGCATTAACCCAACAATCACTGTTACTTTTCTCTAAACACAATTAAACAAAATTACACAATTAAATAATATTCATTAACCAAAGCTGAGCTGTAGGTCTACATCAATCCATTTAAATGTATAAATGTGCTTACATCGTAGCTCACTTCTGACTGACTGGACGAAGCCAGCGGCAGCACTTCTCCCTGCGTGAGTGATGCCCGTTGTTCCTGGACTCCACTTCCCATCCCTGAGGACTATGCACCGAGCACGCTCATGAATTCAACCGCTGGTGGGGAATATGGGAGGCTAGGTGCTACAGGGGAGAGGGAGAAAAGAGGAAAACAAATACAGAGGTTAGCTTTATGTCAGCCTCAATAATTTTTGCCTAAGCTTTTCCTGTTACTGCAAGGCAGTAGTTTGCAAACTTTTCTTTTTTCCTGGTATGCCTCACTTCAGAAGTTGGACAATTTTTAATGAATCAGAAACAATAAAAAGAATCCAAATTTTCACACATTTTTTGCTTGGTTGTCCACGCCCCGCAGTTTGAGAACCACTGCTCTAATTAAACTGCATGACTGATTATTTATGGCTTCACTGAATCATAACAAGTACCACAGAATCCAAGTCTGGTCTCAAATCTATTCTACTTTACTGCCCTCTTTCTTATGTGGTTACAACATGAGGTGAGTGACAGAAGTTGGTTATCTGTAAACAAGAAACTAGAAATACTATAAACACCAATGTGAATGCCTATCTCAAGAATAGCCCACTTACTCTGAACCAACAACCTCACTCGTGAAAGCTGCATAAAGACACTGAGCTAAGCGGAACCACAATAGATCACTCCTGAAGGACAGAGCTGAGCACTTGTAGGTGAAAGGTGTCTGAACAACACAAGCACTGTTGAAGCAACTCCCTTGCTAGAAACAAGTTTGCAGTCTAACCACAACTTTCAACATTCAGGACAATCCTGATTATCTCTTCAATAAAGAAGTGACCTTTAGAAGACAAACATTATTTAGAGTGAACACACTGATTTTTAACAACACGGGCATTTGCATGCTTTTTAATGAGCTAATCATTTCACCACATAGATCACATATTCATGAAATCTTCAACCCATCCACCCAAGTCCAAAGTTATTAAATATGTAAACCTGAACTGCAGGAACACAGACTACACAAAAGCAACAAGTTAGACAAATTCAGAATTTAAAATGAAGATGATAGTGACTATATTTTTTTCTTTGTGTTTTAATGTCAAGAATTTTACTTCTTTGGGTTTTTTGTTTGTTTTCTTGTAG
Source organism: Heterochromis multidens (assembly GCA_015108495.1). Taxonomy (NCBI): domain Eukaryota; kingdom Metazoa; phylum Chordata; class Actinopteri; order Cichliformes; family Cichlidae; genus Heterochromis; species Heterochromis multidens. Next base: position 12,946 of record VUQS01050540.1, on the reverse strand, counting down.
TCGTGGGATGCACTGATATCTCATCGGTATTACAAGATCACATTTGCCTATGACTGTGACTAATGTTTATTTGTTGTGTCACATTAATTTTATGCTGTCTAATTCTTCGAGTGTGATGAACAGCTGATTGACCCTAAAGGTTTTTTTTTTCCTTTTTCTATAACCAACTTTTCTTTGTTTAGACTGTACCACAGGGGGGAAATATGTAACCAAAAAAGTAAACAAACAAAATAATATTAGCACTGGCATGCTCCAGTGATGATCTGGCCTTTCAGAATTAGATTATTACAGAGAAGATGAGTCACTTAGTTTCCGATATGCATACAGGCTCAGTACAGGATTTGTGGATACTGAATATTTGTTAAGACATTAACAGAACAACCCCTAGAAACACCAGAGTTCAAGGAGAAGCAGTGAGAGGAAAGAAGCAAATGAAGATGGAGAGAGACAACCATGAGACTGCAAACAGAGGGTCTGCTCAAAAGCTGGGTAGTCATGGGCAACTAATATTGGCATCGGTACAACAGGCCTTGAATGCCTTGTGTGCCACCATCCTAAATCTCAGGCCATCTCTCACCCCTCCCTACAGCTTCTTTCCCCATGCATATCATCTTACAGTTGCTTGTTCCTCACTTGTTCCTGTCCTGCTATGTCTTCTTTGTGCGCCTCAGGCTTCATTACTCTATAATACAGGACAGCATTGCTATACATATGCAGCAATGGAGATCCTATAGACAGTGTGTTATCCACAATGAGGCGTCAATAAGGGTTACATAATGGTCATGGGTAAAGTGTGGGTTTAATGTTGTGTGCTATGATTTATCAGGAATAACTGCGTGAAAATTATTGCAAGTCTAAGTGGACAACAAACTATGATCACATGCTACCTGTGGGAAATAGAAAATACATGGTTGAACTGTCTCTTTGACTGTCCACTTTTAAAAACGGGCCCCAAACGCATAAATAATCAATAACCATCACAATGATGCCGACATATTCTCTGCAGATTATCTGAATAATCAGCAAATTTAAGACTGTAGTGCTGCTGGAGAGAACTGGACCGTCATCATGAGGTGTTCATGTTGTCTGAATACATCAGTTTTGTAACAGCACCATATGCTGCCATTTTCCTTGGCATTTAATATTGCGCAAACCGCAGCACGGTTACAGGTCAGCATTACTGCAGCAGAAGTGAACATTCATCCATTAAACGATCATCATGCCTCGCCTGTCTGTTGCTCCAGTCTTGGTGACACATGCCCGCAAACAAAACACAGCCACCCTCTGCAGCCAGCGACCTGTCACAGGTTACAACACGAGATTTCTTACCTTTGATAAACCTGACACCGGCACGAAGAGCTGTCACGCTTTGATATCGCTCACTTGGTGGTTTATTTCCAGTCGTTAGCAGCTTCTTCAGGAGTTATTTCTAAGTTAGCCAAATAGCAGGTTAAGTAAGGTAAGCTAGCCGTTAGCCTGCCGTTTAACTAGCGTGTGTTTTCTCGGTAACAGCGTAGCGGAAATATTAAATATGAACTGGAGTCCTGACTGAAAATGTGTCCTAATGTTGAAGGTGCCGTCGTTCATGCGTTTCTCACATCCCTCAGCGCTGCAGTGACTCTAAGTGACAGGCTGCTGTGTCCTGCCGTTACTACTCCTGTCAGCCAGGCGAGGCGGTTCACAGTGACCACAGCGGGGTTTGACAAGGACGACCACAGAGGCATTGTGGGAAATGAAGTCGCACTGAGGTGCGGCACGCTTGGATAGGTCGGTTAGAGGGGCGTGAGCAGGAGAGACACTTGGCAGGGAGTGGGCCTCCTGGTTTTTTTTTTTTACTTTTAAGTACACTAGAAAATCATTTACTTCAGCCTCAGACTCATGAGATGCAGAGTATGTTATTATCACATATACACACACAGCTAGATAAAAGAAAACAGTATTCGACTGTTGTAAACTTTAATGAGGAACTGACAAACTAAAAATAAAGACGTATAAGGCATTCAAAACATGTTAAAATTTGGTCCTGCCAACACAGGAAAGGAGTCACCACATTACAGAGCAGTTGCACAGCAGCAAATACACTCATATGAACACTTTTCATGAAAAAAAAATGTTTTACACAAATAAAAAAAAAAAAAAAGAAAAACATATACAACAGTACTAAATTACTACAAAAGCATTTTTGTACTTATTTTTGTACTTGAATTCTTTGGGCAAGATTAAACCCACCTGGGGTTTTTTTGTTGCTGTTGTTTTTATACCATGAACAACAAAACCTAAATGTCACATGTTGTTGTTGTAACTTTTTGTTGAATTACAACAAGTCAAATTGCTGGGTTAAAAAAAAAAAAATCATCTTGAAGCCTCAAGTCTTACTATCTTGGCATTTTCAAACCTGACATGATGAGATTTTGGTCGTTCTAAGTGTCAGAAAGGAGGATTATCTAAGATATTCTCATTAGCCAGTAAGCACATGGTTTCGCAGGTCCGCCCCTCACTCGTCACATCAGGTTTCAAAACATCAAGATGGGCATCAAAGCGGGACTTCACAAACCATTGGGTGACATCACGGTAGCGACATCCATCTTTTATACTGTCTATGACTACTAATAGTTGTAGCTTGGTGGGGAAGTAGCTAACTAACGAGCCAGTTCATTTTTATTTCAATTAGATTTTTGTGATCAAATGGAGCAACAGGACTAAAATTACTGTTTATACGAATATGGAAGGAAGACTGACAATCACAGTCACTCCATCATGTGCCTGCATGCAATGGCAGTCGATGTTTAAACCTCACCTAAATCTGTGCCAGGAAATGAAATCACAGTGGGTGGGACTGAATGTTTGCTATTAAACCCCCGCCCCAACCTGCAAGGTGCGTTGAACGTTCCTCGTGATCCATCTTCAGAGGTGCTGTCCTCCACTTTCAGTTGGTAAGACTGCCATGTTTGCCGGTCCACAGCTCTCGAAGCTCCACCTGACATCCCAGATCTCTCAGGGCTGCCTTACCCACATCACCACAGTCTTGATGGTTCTGCAGCGCCTGGGCTATCAGTGCCTCTGCTCCCATCTCCAAGATTGGTTGGCTGAAGTTACGCATACGTGCGACCAGATTTCTCAGCAGCATGCATGCTTGTTTCTGTAGAAGGAAGGACTGTCAAGAGCTGAATCACAGTCACAGGGACTCTGACTCCTGGGGAGCATATTGATTATTAAGGACCTGATTTTACCTGCACATTCACCGCATCGCTATGAGTCTTCATAGCCTGCAGGGCAGCCAAGGCACCTCCATTCTCCATGATGACCGTGCAGTTGTTGGGTTTACGTAAAGCAAGGACAGAGAGGCACGCACAAGCCTGCTCACACACCTATAGCAGAAAGTGAGCACAATCTTACAACATTTTTTGCCTTTCTGCATGACTTCATATGGATTTTATTAGGAATGCACCAATAAATCAGCCAAATATCACTATTGGCTGATACTAGTATCAGCATGTGGACAAGTAAGGTGGCATTTACTGATCTGAGTGGACAATATTTGCCTCTTGTCACATCAGTGTTGCATGGCTAAATGTTAAAAAATGTGCGATGAAAAGCTGAAAAACTTTAATACAGCTTAGTTATTCTTTTGTAAATAAGATCGTTTTTGTTTCCCGGAAGCAAATGGTGAAATAAATAACAACTAAACCCCCCAAAAAAGACTAAAAAGACAAATCGTTGTTTTAAACATTGGGATTGGTGTCAGCACAGCACAGAATTTTTCCAATCAGTGCATCCCTTGTTTGTTTGGTTTTCTTCAACGAATGGAGACCAATTTAGCATGATTTAGCATGTAGGTACAACATTGAACTCACAGCAGAGTTGCTCATGTGCCTGTTCATGGCGATGACAATGAGCTGAACTCCACCAGCATTAACAACTGCATCCTTCACGTCATCATTTCCTGCTATGGCCCGGATTGCACTAAGGACCTGCCGAACCAACTCCTACGGGAAGAGAAACACTTCAGTGAGAAGAACAAACCTGGAATTGTATCACCGCATCACGATCTTTGCTTTTTGTATGTTACCGCTGATTCGTAGCTGTCTGCAAGCAAAGTCATCATGAGTTTTAATCCACCCATGTCACAGATATCTTGACAAAACTCGTTCCGTACAGCCAGACGGGATAAAGTCGCACACAGCTCACTCAAAACAGAAGTGTTATCAAGGTGACCTGTGTGGAAGGTACACAAGAAATCAAAATTAATGAAATGCACCTGCAAATAAAAGTGATTAGAAACCACAGTAGCTAGGTCTATATCTGCCTTACCTTTGGCAGCCTCAATCAATACCTTCAGTCCACTTTGCTCAAGAACAATAATCTTGGCGTGTTCATGAGCGTGCCCAAACGTAACCCGCACATCATCATCAAAGGTCATGATTCTGAGAGTTGCACAGGCCTCCTTCACCATCTCTGCACATCCACCGTGCTGCGTGATGGCACCAGTGAGCAGCGGTAGGACGCCACCTTTTACCAAATCCTGCCTGTTCTGTTCGTGTTTTAAACAGCAGTGCCGCACCGCGCTGATGGCGACGCGTGTCACTGAGGAATCTGCCTGGTACTTCTTAAGGACATCCAAAAGGAACTGCTGGCCCTCTGCATCCAGCAAGTCTGGCTGTCCATCTGTCAGTGCGGCCACAGCGGACAGCGCAGCTAACACTGCTTCCTGCTCCTCTGTGCTCTTTTTGCAGTAGGACAGGATGATGGGGTAGGCATCTTTCTGGGCAGCGAGGTACCTCTGGGCAAATCCCAGTGAGCACTGCTCAGTGAAGCTTTTCAGGTCTGCTGTTACACCAGCAGAGTCTTTTCCAATTCGGAGGGACTCCAAAGCCTGAAGTAATTTGAAAAAATTTTAATACAGATTAAGTTTTGCAGTAAGTATTCTCTTTTCAGCAAGCAGGCCAACACTCACCTGTAGGACCTCATGTGTCTGCTCTTCTTCACTGTCAGCCGATGATATTGTCGGAACAGCTTTTACTATGCAACTGAGGTCCACACCTGCATTAATACATAAGATTAGATTTAATTTAAGCTGTCACTTGGTGAGAAGTGGGCTAACTTTATGTGTTAATCATTATTCAAAACAGAGGCCTCCAGCTAATTATTGTAAGGACAAGGAATAAATTACTTTTTAATACTTTATTGCTTTCCCATACAACACTCCCAAAATGTCTTTACTGTAGCTTCTGCTGGAAGTAGCACACTTCATAAGTATGCTTGTTTTTCATTGCATCTGTATATGAAGATTTAAAAAAAAAAAAAGCTCTGTATCAGTGCTTTGTGGACATTTGATTGAGAAATAACTTAATTCATAATGTGTATCTGTACACTAACATTTGCCATCATCTTTAAAAAAAATAAGGAAAGTTACACTGTGTGTGGAGTTTGCATGTTCTCCCCGGGTACTGCGGCTTCCTCCCACAGTCCAAAGACATGCAGTTAGAGGGGTTAGGTTAACTGGTGAATCTAAACTGCCCATAGGTGTGAATGTGAGTGAGAATGGTTGTCTGTCTCTCTGTGTTAGCCCTGCGACAGACTGGCTACCTGTCCAGGGTTTACCCCGCCTATGGCAGCTGGGATAGGCCCAAGCCCCCCCCCCCACGACCCTGAATTGGATAAGTGGAAGAAAATGGATGGATGGATGGATGGATGGACACTGGCAGAAGCAAATAAAGAGGGTCATTGTGGAGGCAGGAGGGACAGTAGCAGTAAAAGTAATTTTTAGTTGAAGAGTTGTGAAGAGTCTGAAGAGAAAAGAAGCCAACTTTTCTTTTGTGCTTAATAATATAGAACTGTGTGTGCAACTAAAATCTTGCCTCTCTGTGGTTTCTGAGGAGAACCTGCTACAAGGATATATTCATGCAGTGAAATGGAAAGAAGCAATGAAATCTGAATAGTTTTGAAAGGAAAAAAAAATAAGGGGATCTTGCTTTTTTTCTTTTTTTTTTTTTTACAAGTACACAAGTAAAGCAAGAGCAGTTTAAGACTGCATAGCTCTGCTGAAAATTCCCTCCACACCATGCATGAATCTCTGGATCCAGAAGGATTGAGCTGTGATAACTTCTTGAGAACATCAGAACAGTCTCCAGTTTTACTTACTTCACTTAAACGTGTACAGACATGGTGTGATATGTTCAGTTTTGGCCTATCTCACAATGCAGCTCCAAAAGTAAATCACTTCAATTTTGGGCCAAGAAACTTTCATGCAAATACTTCCATAACTTTTGAGTAATACTGTGAACAAACAGACAAACTGAACTAATCATAAACCCACAGTGACGGAGGTAAGAAGGGTCATTCAAATCAAAAACAGTGTTTTAAAGAGTCTTTAGCCTCTATTGGATATTTTAATCTAGATTATGTCAATCAAAGTTTAGAGATTTATGACTTTCATAAGTTTAAAAACATTTCCTACCAATAAAGACCATGGTCATGGTCATTCATACTACAGCAAAGTAATAAAGTAATACAGTGCATCCAGAAAGTATTCACAGCGCTTCACTTGTTCCACATTTTGTCATGTTACAGCCTTATTACAAAATGGATTCAATTCATTTTTCACCTCAAAATTCTACACACAATACCCCATAATGACAACATGAAAAAGGTTTGCTTGAAATTCTTCCAAATTTATTGAAAATTAAAAAAAAAAAAAAAAATTGTTGAAGCACCTTTGGCAGCAATTACAACCTCAAGTCTTTTTGAGTATGATGCTACAAGCTTGGCACACCTATTTTTGGGGACTTTCTCCCATTCTTGACAAAATGACAAACACTGACAAAATGTTCAACAAGTAAAGCGCTGTGAATACTTTCCGGATGCGCTGAAGATAAATATTTAAATGACAGAAAAGCTCTTGTTTTTACTAGAGAACTTTATTGTTTTTTACAATGGGTCCACAGTAAAAGAAAAAATGAAGACATTTTCTGTGAATTAAAAAAAAAAAATCTGTTTTATCATTACAAAACAATCTGGGCAATGAGCTACCAGAACTTTTTATGCAATTTTACATGTTTATTTCTTACAATTTACGCCCAAAGAGTCATGCTGACAGATTTCTTTCATGTACTATTGCAGCATTTCTTTATCGTGTAGAAAAACCGAGACGTTCTGTTTAAATTGCACTTCTTTTTCTTACATTAAGATATCTCAGGGATTAAATGTGTAGTTAAACTCCTTTATAATAACAGAAAGGGGAGTTTCACTGGTCTGGCCCACTTATGATCACAGTGGGCTGTATGTGGCCCATGATGTAAAATGAGTCTGACATCCCTGATCTACACTAACATCTGCACCCATACAGGTACTGAGGTGTTAGAGATGTCAGTCTATAAATTGATCGGTTCATCAGACACTTATTGAAATTTTGTAAGACAAAATAAAATATAACCATAAAAATAATGGCCACATATTTCCTGAGCACTATCCATCACCTTCTTATTTCAGCTGCTCCCTTTAACGGTCGCAGCAGATGATCATCTGCCTCCATCTCACCCTGCACCCTGCTCTCAACCATGCTCATGGTTCCAGCAAGATGTCTTTATAGAGGCCATTATGAATCATTTAGGAGGCTTCAGTGACCCAGTCATCTGCAGTTTGACCATCAGTGACTTGATTTCAATAGACTTGGATGTGTATCTTATACCTTTTCATTCTGATGCCGCCTGTAAGTTTATATTAATCATAACCGACTCGGTCTTGCCCCCATGAAGTCAATAATAGTCAGCTTACATTAAGCAACTGTGACATTTACCTTGAGACTCAAACTGCTCCACAGCCTCCCTCAAAGCCTCATCTGGGTCCATCTCAAACTCCTCCATGTTTTCCCTGACAGCAGCATCAAAGGTCTCCTGTGTGATTCTCCGTTTGGCCATTTTTCCTCGTTATCGTCGACTCTGAAATTAAATGTAACAGTGAAGTGAAACATCAGCAGTGTTGGGCGGATTCAGTGTCCACTAAGGTAGCTAATAACGACAGCTATTGTTGGCGAGAATCGTTCAGCTCCTTCCCCTGTTACTATAGTAGCAGAAGACGTTTCCAGGGCAACAGTTCAATAAGACTCTTACTGTGCTGTTTCTCTTTTCTCATTATTATTTTATACGAGCCGATTAAAAGTAATTCAATCAAACGCCTTTGATATTACCTCCGCCCTGAGACAGGCTGCTTTCTCTGGTGTTATGAATGAAGCGATCGCGGCTGCGCAGTTTTCGCTGTCGGCTGTTTGGCGCTATGACAGCGGGGAGTGAATTGTGCGGAATAATGTAAGTGAATAGCAAATTTCTCCAAATGTCCCACACAAATATTTGCTCTTCTCGAACACAGACTGAAAAGCATGGGTTCCTCTCACAAATTATACATTTAGCACATAATGTTTTAAGAAGATGACACTAAATTATTCATATTATTTATATGTGATTATTTAACATAACATGTATTATATAGTGGACGATTAAAGGGTTTTAAATTATTGTTTTATTTTGACGAATATCCTTTCAAAATAAAGGAGGCTATTTTTATTATTTATAATAGCCACTTGTTAAGGACCTACATTACGTAAAATTGTACTTTCTATGTGAAAATTGTATTTTTCTTAACACGTCAAGCCAGTTCAATAACTAGAATTACAAAATATTTAATATGTTTGCCTTGACTCGTGTGATCTTATTTGAAAAACGACAACCGGAAGTCTTTTTTCTTCGGACTATCTTCTTGGCGCTAGTACTCCGATTCATGCAAATGACAGAGGTAGTAACCGCAACTCAGGCTTGCTGAAGCTGGGGACGCATTCAGCGGACGACGTCCCAGCGGTAAATTTATACACATTGTTGTTGTTGTTGTTTTATCTCCAAACGACTTGGGATGGCAGCGAGCACAGAGGCCCCGGAGCCTTGGTACCTGGCTCTGCTGGGCTTTGCGGAACATTTCCGCACGTCGAGTCCTCCAAAGATCCGTCTCTGCGTCCACTGTCTGCAGGCAGTGTTTCAGTTCAAGCCGCCCCCGAGGGTTGAGGCCCGGACTCATCTCCAGCTGGGCTCGGTGCTGTACCGCCACACAAAGAACAGCGAGCTGGCCCAGAATCACCTGGAGAAAGCGGTGAGCAGCACCGATAATCAGTACTAGAAACACCTCCACCACTGTTTTATGTTCACTGCACCACCCAGGGTTCACCGTGCTCACACTGATGTTCTGTTTTCTAATTTTTTTTCCTCCTCAGTGGTTCATATCACAGCAAATATCCTTTTTTTTTTATGTGCAATATGAAAATCCATGCAGCCCGGTAAAAACAAAAAAAGTTCTGTTACTTAAGCATCTCCTTAAAACCAGTTGAGTTTTCATATTGCAGGCTACATCTTTAACAACATCTATCAGATCTCTCAGTTTGAAGATGTCAAGTTTGAAGCAGCGAGTATTCTGTCGGAGTTTTACTGTCAACAGGTAGGCGCATTCATTTTATCTTCACCCCCGTTTGTGAAAAATAGTGCTTGGGCAAACTTTAGCAGAGGTGCATGTGTTTATTTATTTATTTATTTATTTGGGCTTTGCGCGTTGCAAAGCAGTGACGTCATACCCACTGCAGTGGCGCTCAGCACACCTGAGTCACGTGCAAGCCTTGTGTTTAAACTAAGAGATAACAATCTGAAAACCTTTGACCAAGAATCTGGCCCAGAAGCTGAATCAATAAATGGCATTGGTATCAATATTGATCTCTGATATCAGATTATGACTTAAATGCAAGAGAAAAGGATTTCACTTTCTCTTGCAGTAACTCACTTATTGGCTTCTTTCTCCAAGAACTTGGTGGACTCTGCAAAACCAGTGCTGCGGAAGGCCATCCAGATTTCTCAGCAAACTCCCTACTGGCACTGCAGGCTGCTCTTTCAACTGGCAGTAAGAAATGTCACCACATTACAAACCTATCTGTGTCTGTTAAGTTGATTTGAAGCATGGTTAATTTATGCGCACAATATTGTTCTGTATCCCTCAGCAACTGCACGCGCTGGAGAAAGATTTAGTGTCTGCCTGTGACCTATTAGGAGTGGGAGCAGAGTATGCAAGAGTCATGGGATCAGAATACACGAGGTAAATGGGTCAGATTTATGTTTTGAGCGAGCTAAGTGATTCATCTGTGGTCGTGGACTGACTCACATTAGGTTTGTTCTTTTGTTTTCCTGCAGAGCACTCTTCTTATTAAGCAAAGGAATGGTAAGCTTGAATCATTCTCCCCTAACTAAAGGCACTCTACATGTTATTTGTGTTGTTTTCTCACTGTGCGGCTTCTTAATGTGTGTTTGTGGCCCTGCAGCTGCTGCTGATGGAGAGGAAGCTGAGCGAGGTGCACCCGCTGCTGACGCTGTGTGGGACCATTGTGGAGAACTGGCAGGGAAATCCCATTCAGAAGGAGTCGCTGAGAGTTTTCTTCTTGGTGCTGCAGGTTACACACTACCTGGATGCTGGACAGGTATTCCCATGGTTCATTACTGGCCCTAAAACAGCAAGCAAATGCAAGGCTCAGATACATTATTGTTTAAGTTTCACAAAAACGTAAGAAACTTCTGATTTAAATTAAGCATTTTTTACCCCATAACTTGTGCCAGATGTGAAATATAAATGTATATGTTTTTAAATGTGTAATTGTTTATATTCTATTATGCATATATAGTGCTCAGAGCAAAGTTAAAGCTGCAGTGTGTAAAATCTCACCACTAGATGTCAGTAGATTGCAGCTTGCGGTCAACTAAGTTCTGTTTTTTTTTTTTGTTTTTTTTTTTTTTTTCCCTCCCCTTTTTTTTTTTTTATTTTCTTTTTTTTTTTTTTCTTTTTTTTGATATT
>VUQS01050534.1:7513-20221 GCA_015108495.1 Heterochromis multidens | reverse complement strand
TGGGACCACTCTGTGAATGTCCTTGAGTGGCCCAGCCAGAGCCAAGACTTGAACCCAATTGAACATCTCTGGAGAGATCTGAAAATGGCTGTGCACTGACATGCCCCATCCAACCTGATGGAGCTTGAGAGGTTCTGCAAAGAAGAATGGGAGAAACTGCCCAAAAATAGGTGTGCCAAGGTTCATAATCAAAACAGATTGAGGCTGTAATTGCTGCCAAAGGTGCTTCAACAAAGTACTAAACAACGACTATGAATACTTTTGTACATGTTATATTTTTGTTTTTTATTTTTAATAATTTGCAAGAATTTCAAGCAAAATTTTTTCACTTTTTCATTATGGGGTATTGTGTGTAGAATTTTGAGATGAAAAATGAATTTAATCCATTTTGGAATAAAGCTGTAACATGACAAAATGTGGAACAAGTGAAGCACTGTGAATAGTTTCCAGATGCATTGTATGGAGCTTTAAAGGTGGAACATTATCCATGAAAACTGAATCATGCGGTTTTATTTTAAAGGAGTTAATGAACACAGTGGTGTTTAACTACCTGGGAGATTCAAGAAATACTATTCCCTTTACCTTTATTCAGGAAAACTGGGCTTTACAGCACTTGCAACTGACTGAGCTTATCACTCTCTTACTGAATGACAATAATAATAAAAAATGGCTAAATCTGTCTGCACTGCTGCATGATACTGCACATTCAGAAGATCCGTCCATCCATTCATCCATCCATTTTCTTTCACTTATCCAGGACCGGGTCAACTCCCATGTGCCCTCAAATATCCTTGAGAGGATAAAGAGCTGGTCCAGTGTTCTGTGACCAGGACGAAATCCGCATTGTTCGTCCTGTATGCGAGGTTCGACTAACAGATGAACTCTCCTCTCCAGTACCCTGGCATAGACCTTCCTAGTGAGGCTGAGGTGTGTGATCCCCCTATAGTTGGATCACATCCTCTGGTCCCCCTTCTTAACGATGGGGACCACCACCCCGGTCTGCCAGTCCAGAGGCCCCACCCCCAGATCTCCATGCGACGTTGTAGAGGCGTGTGAACTAGGACAGCCCTACAACATCCAGGGTCTTTAGGTACTCAGCGTGAACCTCATCCACCCCAGGGGCCCTGCCACCAAGGAGTTGTTTAACTGCTTCAATGACCTCGCCCCCAGTGATGGGCAAGTTGTCTCCTCATCCCTAGACTCTGGTTCCTCTACGGAAGACATGTCAGTGGGATTGAGGATATCCTCGAAGTTTTCTTTCCACCGCCCGAACTATGTCCTCAGTTGAGGTCAGCAACACCCCACCCCCACTATACACTGTGAGAGTAGAGCACTGCTTTCCCCTCCTGAGTTGCCTGATGGTTTGCCAGAATCACCTTTCAGGCAGTCCAAAAGTCTTTTTCCATGGCCTCACCAAACTCTTCCCACAGCCAAGGTTTTGCTTCAGCTACTGCCCGGGCTGCATTCTGTTTGGCCTGCAGGTACCCGTCAGCTGCTTCCGAAGTCCCACAGGCAAACCAAGCCAAGATAGGATTCCTTTTATCAGCTTGATGTAAATCCCCTTCACCTCTGGTGTCCAACATCTGGTTCTGAGTTTACAACCACGACAGGCACCAAACACCTTGCAGCCGCAGCTCCTTTCAGCAGCCTCAGCAATGGAGGTGAACATGGTCCATTCGGACTTAATGCCCCCAGCTTCCCTCAGAATGCTGTTGAAGTTCTGCTGGAAGTGGGAGTTGAAGATCTCTCGGACCAGGGCCTCTGCCAGACATTCCCAGCACACCTTCATAATAAGTTTAGGTGTGCCAGGTCTGCCCGGCATCCTCCCCCACCACCTGATCCAACTCACCAACAGGTGGTGATCAGTTGACAGCTCAGCTCCTCTCTTCACCCGAGTGTCCAAAACATATGGCCGCAGAGCTGATAATATGATTACGTGTCCTGGTGCCACGTGCACTTATGGACATCCTTATGTTCGAACGTGGTGTTTGTTATGGACAAACTATTATTTGCAGAGAAGTCCAATAATAGAATACCATTCGGGTTCAGATCAGGCAGGCTGTTTCTCGCAATCACGCCCTTCCAGGTCTCAATGTTGTTGCCCACGTTAGCGTTGAAGTCTCCCAGTAGGATGACGGACTCACCAGATGGAGCACCCTTGAGCACCCCATCCAGCGACTCCAAGAAGGCTGGGTACTCTGAACTGTCGTTTGGCGCATAGGAATAGACGACAGTCAGGACCCGTTCCCTGACCCAAAGGTGCAGGGAAACAACCCTCTGGTCCACTGGTAAAACCCCCAATTTACAGGCAGCAAACAGAGGGGATACAAGAATACCCACCCCTGCAAGCCGCCTCTCACTGAGGGCAACTCCAGACTGGAACAGACTCCAACCCCTGTCCAGGAGACTGGTTCCAGAGCCCAAGCTGTGCGTTGAGGTGAGCCCAACTATATCTAGTCAGTATCGATCAACCTCACACACTAGCTCAGGCTCCTTCCCCACCAGAGAGGTGACTTTCCATGTCCCAATAGCCAGCCTTGATAGCCGGGGATCGGTCCACCAGGGCCCCCGCCCTTGACTGCACCTGACCCCTACGGTGCCTCCTGCGGGTGGTGGGCCTACAGGATGGCGGGCCCATGTAGCTTCTTCAGGCTGCGCCTGCCGGGTCCCATGGGCTGAGGCCCGGCCACCAGGTGCTCTACATAGAGCTCCCTCCCCTTGCCTGCCTCCAGGGTGGGGCCCCAGTAACCCTATTCCAGGCAGGGTACACAGGTCCCTTGCTCTTTTATCACTCATAGGGGTCCATTGAATCGCTCTTTTTCTGGCCCCTCACAGAGGACCAATTTGCCTTGGGAGACCGTACCACAGGGCAAAACAAAAGCCCCCCAACAACATAGCCCCTGGGATCACTGGGGCACACAAACCCCTCCACCACGGTAAGGTGGAGATTCATGGAGGGGCACATTCAGAAGACAATGATGAAAATTAGATTCCTGTAAGGTAAAAAAATAAAATAAAATAAAAGAATATGATTAAAAATGTTAGTAGGGGGAATGAAGATGATGATGATTATTCAATGGACACCCACAGGCAGAAAGTCCACATTAATTAATTTTGACATACTCAACAAAAACCCAATAAATAAAAAACAAGCAAAAACTAAGATGCTTCTTTTTCAGTGTACTCTCACCCACATAAAACTGATGACAGACTTACGGTCATCTGTGCAAACAGAATTACATAACAGAGGATCACATGACCTGTGTCTATTTGGCTTTTCAAGTCTCTGTGTCAAGGCTCTGTGGATTAGTTGTTTCAGATGCTTCCAACAAAGATAGGATGAAGCGATAAGGGAGAGTGTGAGCCAGAACGAGAACACAGATATCCATTATGTGTTAGAAAAATAAATGATGAATTATAGAAATGTCTGTGTAGTGTCTTATTTATTCATGTTTAATGTATTCATGTTGCTCCATGAAATATTTGCAAGATTTTCAGCCCATATTCCAGTGTGGTCAGGCTTGAACTTCTCTCTTAAACTCTCTTTCATCTGTTACACCACTATTTGTATGGCTTTTTGTATAAGCAACAATTCAGACACAATAAAATGTAATAAATATACAAGCAAACATTGCTCTCTTTTTATATGGAGAAATAGTCAGCTTATACATACATAAAGTATTTAGTGTGAGGTTTAAATAAATAATATATAAATCTACATGAAGAGTAAGAGAATATTTAAAAACATGAGTTCTGCTGAGTTTTGTTGAATTAAAAGATTCAAACTAAAGAGAAGAATGTCAAAAGTGAACTGCAGTTAATCAATAGCCAGACTTACAGTTATAGTCCTGTGCTTCCAGTAAGCTCAGGCTGAGGAGGGAGAGTGGCAGAAGTCTTTCATGCTAGCTTCCTAATCGACCAAAAACTTAGAGTAATTATTCAGTTGAAAGCCTGGAAAACACAAAAACAGTTTTCTTTGTTGTTATCAGTCACTTGGCCCTTATTCAGAGTTTCTATCTGATTTTTCAGACTTTATATCTGACTTAGTGATCAGTTCAGATAAAAGAGCGATAGTGGGTGACTTTAACATTCATGTGGATGTTGAAAATAACAGCCTCAACACTGAATTTAATTCATTATTTTCTCAAAATGTAAATGAGCCAACTCACTGTTTTAATCACACTCTGGATCTTGTCAGGACATATGGCATAGAAACTGAACTTTAATAGCATTTCCTGAAAACTCTCTTTTGTTTCTTTTTCCCCTTTTCTTAATAATGTTTAATTTTAAAATATTGGACTACACAGCGCTGGGGAAAAATTTATTACAGCAGATGTCGATCTGAATGTGGTGTAACTAAAATTTAAGGAACTGATTTCTCCAGTTTGTTTTTATTTTCTTCAATGCCATGTGCCAATGCAATGCAGAGCAGACGCCTAAGCTTTATTCCCACAGAGGTCGTGTGTGTTGTTAATAGTGTCGTAACCTCACTGACTCTGGATACTTTGGCCCCTCTGAAGTTTGACTCCCTGCTGATGGCCTTCTTATCGCTCCACCATAGAGAGGATCCTGTAATACCATGTAACACTGTGGTATGCTGGATGCTCTGCAGCTGATAAAAAGGCCATCCAGAGGGTAATAAACGCAGAACAAAAGATCATTGACTGTGCTCTTCTCACCCTGGAAGAGATTGCAAAAGTGAGATCCCTTTCAAGAGCCTTAAAAGTCACTACAGACAGTTCTCACCCAGGACACTTGCTGATTGACCTGTTGCCCTCTGTTAGGCACTACAGGTCCATGAAAATAAAGACAAGTAGATTAAAAAACAGTTTTTATGTCATGGTCCTGGGTCTCTGACCCAGTGTTTTGAGATTTGGTTCTGGACTTATGATTAATTATTTTGGATTTTGAGATGTGGTTTCTGTTCTAGTTCTGTATCTGGTTCTTTAAGTATAGTGTTTCCTTGTGCTTCTGAGTTTCCCTTTGTTTCCAGTCTGTGCGCCTCTTTAGGTTATGTAATATTTAGTTATCTTTCGTGATCACGGTCTAACCCTCCAGTCATGTCCCCTTGTCTGTCTGCATTCTGTCCCGTCTCCGTATTTTACCTTTTCTGTCTTGGCGTCAAGTCTGTGTTTCTGTCTGGTCTCTGTGTTCTATCTGGTTTCCCTGTCTTGTCTAGTTAATATGTCTGTAGTCCTGTCCCTGTGTTTATCCCTTCCTGTGCCTGTGTTTGTTTATCTTCAGTCCCGGTGTCAAGTTCTTGTGTCTTAGTCTGAGTCTCAGACTTCCTCTTACTTCCTGTTTTACTTTGATAGTCCCCTGTTTCGTGTGTGATATTCAGTTTTGCTTCCCCTGTCTCATCAGGTAGATTCTGTTCAGCTGTGTTCCCCAGGTGTGTCCTCTCTGCCCCGATTCCCTCCTGTGTGTTTATTGTCTGCGTCTCTCTCTGTTCTTTGTCATGTCCTCCTTCAAGGTGTGTCGTTCCATCTATTTAGCCTCTAATTCATTTGTTCCTGTTCAGCTCTGTTATTTTCAGTTTTGGGTTTTGTTTCCTTCGCCTTTTTACCAGCGTAAAATAAAGCTGTGAGTTTGAGTTAAGTCTGTCTGCTGAGTCCTGTATCTGGGTCCACACTCTGTCTGCCACAGACCCATTCACATGACATTTTATCCAAGTGCAATCACTGTTCAAAATCAAACGCATTTATTGTAACACACCGTGGCACTTTTTATTTAACTCTTTACTCATATTCATAATTATTTATTATCTTCTGCTGAAAGGGGCTTGGTTTACAGCATAAATGGCTTGTTTTTATACTTTTCTTTATTTGAGGCACCTGCAGCAGTACCACATCACTTTTGTTGTATTTTATAATGCAATCACAATAAAAGGCATTTTATTTCTTATTCTGGTACAGTTCACAGATGCATACCTTAAAGCATTAACTCGTAAGCTGGAGAGGAAATGGCATTCCTTATCCAAAAGACTTTCATCTGGCCTGGAAAAATAGCTTGTTACCCAATAAAAAACGCTTCGTAAAGCTAGGACATCTTACTATTCATTACTGATTGAAGAAAATAAGAACAACCCCAGGTTTCTTTTCAGCACTGTAGCCAAGCTGACAAGGAGTCAGAGCTCTGTTGAGCCGAGTATTCCTTTAACCTTAACTAGTAATTAATTTCTTCACAAATAAAAAAATAATTCATAACCAGCTCACAGATGTATCATTAAGTACAGCTACTTTCAACACTATTGATATTTATTTAGACTCTTTCTCTTCGATTAATCTTTCTGAGTTAACTTCAGTAGTTACTTTCTCCAAATCATCAACATGTCTATTAGACCCCATTCCTACAAGACTGCTCAAAGAAGTCCTACCATTAAGTAATGCTTCAATTTTAAATATTATCAACCTATCTTTATTAACAGGCTACATACCACAGGTCTTTAAGGTGGCAGTAATTAAATCATTGCTTTAAAAATATTTTCTTGACCCAGCTGTCTTAGCTAATTATAGGCCAAACTCCAACCTTCCTTTTATCTCAAAAATTCTTGAAAGAGTAGTTGTAAAACAGCTAACTGATCATCTGTAGAGGAATGGTTTATTTGAAGAGTTTCAGTCAGGTTTCAGAACTCATCACAGTACAGAAACAGCATTAGTGAAGGTTACAAATGATCTTCTTATGGCCTCTGACAGTGGACTCATCTCTGTGCTTGTCCTACTGGTCAATACAGTCAATACTGTATTGATTTGTGAACCTGTAGATCAGCTTCTGTGGCTCTAGCTGATCTGTGCTGCATAACTGAAAGAAGCTGCCATGGAGGACAGTGATAGAAAGAAGCTGGTAGGGATGGTAAAGAAGCAGATGAATTGTTCCAGTCAGCAATCGACCATCATGGTCTGTGGGTTTGTTATGGGAGTTCTTTGGTTTTCCTTGTTTCTATAAATGTAGTAAAGACTTTTGGTTTTAGGATCGTTTCTTTGCACCCCTGCCTCAGTTAGGTTACTGTTTATAGTTTTCTGATTTATGTCTGGTTTATCTTGATTTTTGTGTATTTCCATAATTATTATAGTATTATGAATTTCTTTAATTTTTATTATTCTAGTTTCTGTTAGTACTTAGACTTGTTTTTACTGGATTCCTTATATTTTGATTCATTAGTTGCCTTCCCTGTATCATCTTATTTTTTATGAAGTCTTTGTTTCTGTTACTGATTCCCTGTTTAGTTGCTTCCTGTTTTATTTTGATATTTATCTCTAGTGTCTTGTGTTTAGTTCTGCTCAGTCTGCTTTGGAGTCTGCATTTGGGTCCTAATTTACCTAATATATGACACAGACCTCTTGTGAATGCTTAACCAAAACCCAGCTACTATATTGATGATTGGGATGATGATGAGGGCTCATATAGATTCTAATCATATAGATTTATTTCAACTTGGGCTAGTTTTGTCTGTTGATGATACTTCATTGCATTTGTCACTCAAGGCTGGTGACACTGGTACATGTACAGCCACATACAAAAAGTGAAAAAGCCGATTTAACCTCCTAAGGTGAGCAAGCTAATCTCTAGTCATGATACTTTGTGCCAAAAGTTAAAACAGAGTAGCCTCCCACTCATTCCACCAGCAGCCAGTACTCATCCCAGTGCCAATTAATGCAGCCAGCCTCGCAGTCGAACTGTTCTGCATTCCCCCACAGGTGCACACTGTCCAGCACTGCCCTCACCCTTCAGAGAGTCTGATTGCCCTCAAAGATATTCCCCTCCTACAGAGGAAAGAGTTCGAGATTCAGGGTAGACAGATAGGTGACCATGACTCTAATACTAAATGCCCTTAACTAATGACCCATTAAGAAAAGTTGTGCAGGAGTGGGGCAAGCTTCACCTAGAAAATGGTCTGCTCTTCAGGAGGACAGTCACTAGCGTCAGCTTGTTGTCCCTGAACTATACCGGCCCACGATCCTGAAACTCCTCCACAGGGAGATGGCCCATGTAGGGACTGAGAAAGTTCTGGCCCTGATCAGAAACTGATTTTACTGAAATGGGAGAGAAGCCTTTCTCCCACACCAGAGCACCAGAGCATTTCTACTAGCTCGCCTTAGAACTTGTATTTATTGACTATCTTCATTTGGAAATCAGGTAAAGGAAGGTTTGAGTACATTTTGGATGTTGTTGACAAACTTACAAGATATGCTTAAGCATGTGGAGAAGCTCTTTGACAATTTCATCTCTCATTTTAGCCATACATGTAAACTGTATCATGACCAAGGGAGAGTTGTTGAAAATGAACTCTTCAAGACCCTGCAGCGACTAAACAAAGTGGGACATTCATGCACCACGCCATAGCATCTCCAGAGCAATCCAGCAGAACGATTTAACCACACTTTGCTCCAAATGTTAATAAGCCTGGTAGGGTCATTCATGCCCATAACTGTTCTAGGCATAAGGCAACTGGGTTGTTGCCCTTCTATTTAATTTATGGGTGTCACCCAGGGCTGCCTGTGGATATGATATTTGGTCTTAGAAGCTCAACTCTCCAAAGGGCTATGCAGAGAAGTCGGCTGAAAGGATGAAGGAAACTTACACATCTCTCGGGTAAAGACGTTCTATGACTGTCATGTTAGAGGTATTGTCCTTGAACCAGGTGACTGTGTCATGGTGTGGTGTGGCTCCGGTAAACTGAGATCCTTCTGGGCATAAATTGTCAATATTATGAAGGAAACGATTGCTGTTGGGTCTGTGTATAAAGTAGTTCCAGAAGTAGGGGGAAATAGAGTGAGAACACTATACCATAGCCTCTTTCTTTTAGGCAGTCACTTACTACTAGACTCACTTCAACAGCCTCAGAAACCACCATCAGAGACAAAGAGGCACTCACATCAGCTTTGGCCTTCTAGCAAACAGCAGCTTTAATGGAGAGCTAGAAGGAGTCAGTCAAATGATGAGAAATGGTCTAAAGACATATCGAGCAGTGGGCCTTCAGATTCAGAAGATCACGGTCCCCAATACTGGCTGAGAAATCCCGAGAGCACAAGAGCACAAAATTTAATGAACTTCAAGGAAACCATCAAAATGCTACAAGCACCCATATATTAGAACAAGCCATGCCAGGCATACCTACAAGAGAAACAGAGAGCTTTCATCCTAGGGAACAAAGACAGAGTGTGCCCACTGTAAAGATAACAGCTGATGAAGAAGAGACAGAAGAGGAGTATGTACCTGCTGTTCCAGAACTGGCACCAGGTGAACAGGATCACGTGGGTCAGAGTGATTATGGAGATGAGAGAAAACCACGGTCAAGTTGAAGCTGCTGTTGAGGGTGAAGGTGGTCTAGTTTTGCCTGTTGATGATGCTTGGATACAGAAAGTGAAACAGCTGATTTAACTTCCCAAACTGAGACCCTAGAATCACAGATAATCTAAACAGTTAATAGAGGGTAGCCTCCTACTCATTCCAACTCTGCCAGTTAATGTAACCAGCCTTGTAGTCAAAATGATCTGCACTCCCCACAGACACACACTGTCCAGCACTCCCCTCACCTATCAGACACTCTGATTGCCCTCAAAGATATTCCTCTGCTACAGAGGAAATGGTTCAAGATCCAGGGTGGACAAACTCGCCAAATCGATTCCCTAGATCAGACCTGTAACACAAGCTACATGTAAAATGATGTTTATTTTTGGTGATGCAAAAGTACTCCATCAAGTTACTCAGTAGGTAATAGTCCCAAGCCCAGATAAATGTCATCTGGGGCAAAATCTTTGACAAGGCAAATGTGTTGATCATCAAGAATGGTCAGTTTTGAGGAAATTCCATCCATTCATCCATCCAACCACTTCATCATTTATGTAATTCAGGGTTGCGGGGTTTCCTATCCTATCCCAGCTTTTAGCAAATAGAAATCACCAAAGACATCATCAACAGTTGTTTGATTCATCAAATTCAGACATGAACACTTGTACCAGATCTTATAGTAATCCCGTCAGTCTGTCGAGATCTTTAAGTCTGGATTAAAGTGGTGGACAGGACAACCACTGCAGTCCTTGAGGCTGCGGTTCTAGCACTGATGCAAACAACATTAATTATTTAAGAAGTTTTCATGATTTTACAGAGCAACTGTAGTGCTCCTTGACATAGAAAGGTTTCTTTGGAAGAATGAGCACAGTTCATGTGGCCATCTTGTATTCTGGTGTTTAAGTGACTAGAGATTGAATTTTCATTAAACCATTTGGCTTGCCCTCGTGCCTTTATAGGCATTAGATTTCATTACCTTTCTTGAGTTACTCATGTTTTACCTTTAGTTTTTTTAACCTATTGGCCTGACACAAGTGGAAATTGGGTTTCTAGTCATGAGATGTAGCCTCCAGTTTTCTTTATGTAAATGCACATGATCAGGTTTAAAGAAATACCAGCTTCATGTGATTAAACAAATCAAAGTCCTGTAGGAAAATCTTGTCATGTTTCCCAAAAGTAGAGGCCTTACTTTGTAACTTAAAGAATTGAATCTGAATATTTCCCAAATATGAGAGGCAGGAGTATGCAATCTACAAAATTTGAGTATGTTTCTTAATGCTGCTTATTCTAAATAATTATTTCATCTCTTAGTGATCATGGTTTACTCACAAGAGTAGATTTAAATATTTTACCAAGAAAAATGTTTTAAAACAAGTGTCACTGCTCAGAGAGACCATTAGAGTCATATATAAGAACAGTGATGACCTCTTGAGGACACTATTGTTAATTACAACAACAACCCTCACACAGTGATGTGGAGCTGATAAATGACAAACTGGTTCTTAATGAAATCAAATACATTTTTTTGTGTAAATGGCAAATATGTATTTTGTAATAAAGTAGATCTCTTCAAGGCTTCTAATATGATAGTATATAATTGTTGTTTTGTGTTTGTAATTACACCTTATATATAAAATAATAATTATTATATTATTAATACCTTATCACATATCACTCATCTGTTAACTTCATCTCAAAGATTAAAAATATGATAAAGTTTTAGACAATTTCTTCCAGTTTTAATTTTTAAAGTTGAGTGTTTACAAGATGGTAGTGAGACCTGCTGTGATGAATGGCTTGGAGACGGTGGCACTAACAAAAAGACAAGAAGCAGAGCTGGAGGTGGCAGAGTTCAAGATGTTAAGATTTTCATTGGGAGTGACCAGAATGGACAAGATTATAAATGAATACATCAGAGGGACAGCTCAGGTTGGGGCGGTTTGGAGACAAAGTTAGAGAGAAAAGACTGAGATGGTTTGGACATGTGCAGAGGAGGGATAGTGGATATACTGGACAAAGAATGTTGGAGATGGAGCTGCCAGGCAGGAGGAAAAGATGAAGACCACAGAGAAGATTTATGGATGTAATGAAGGAGGACATGCAGAGGTTTGGTGTGACAGAGGAGGATGCTAGGAATAGGGTGAGATGGAGGCAGATGATCTGGCGACCCCTAAAGGGATCAACTGAAAGAATAATAATAATAATAATAAGAAGAAGAAGAGAGTGAAGAAAAGTGTTCATTTAGTGACAGGCAGAAGTTTTCATTGTTTAAAACCAGATTGTTCTTTAGTTGTGAAAGATAACCACTAGATGGAGCGGGAGGTTAGTGTGGAACATACAGTAAGCATAGTGAAGGCCTTTCACTGTAGTCTGCCATGACTTTGTTAAGTTGTTAACTTGAGGAAGTTAATAACTTGTTTGTTGTTAACTGTGTCCTTTTGTTTTTTGATGAAAAGAATACACTTCTATATCTAAAATGTTTATCTGAAAGGGACCATTCCACTTGGAAACCTTATTTTTAAGGCAATAGTAGCTCAGTAATATCCTCTTCTTTAGCTGAAGCTTACTCTTTAATCAGATGTGCTCTACAGTAACTGGATTAATGACCAAGAGCCAGGATGAATATAATGTGTAAATACTACATTTAAAAAAATGCTACATTAAAAAAAAAATCATGCTTTCAGTTTAAACCATTATCTTGTTTTGTAATAGTCATTAAAGTTTTGCAAAACTCTTCTAGTTCTTCTCATTTGCGCCTCTATTTCTGTTTCTCTTACTGTGGTATGTGTGCACTCTTATTACTCATGTTGTAAGAGCACCTGTGCATGCACACTTTCACGCTCTCTGATGTTGGTCTAATTTGCATGCAGTGGGGTTTCTTCACACTTAAAGCAGAAACAAAGCGCGGGGACAGACATGTGCAATGTGATGGAAACACAAACCTTATTCCGGGTCAAAGAGATGGATCAACAAAGAGAGGGGTGGAATAAAAGGAAAAGGAAAGGGGAGTTGCATGAAGCAGGGAACCTTCCGAGTGGTCAACATTACAGCATCATGTTATTTTCTTCCTCTTTCCTCCAAACCTCCTATTTTTTTTTGGCTCTCCGGTCCCTTTTTGCTTCTCTGTCTTTAATGCCCCATTTGTCTGCTTCTTCTCTTCCCTTTTCTTTTTCTTCTTGCCTTCATACATTGTGACTCATCTGTTCTTTTTTTCACCCTTCCCCTCTTTTCTTCTTCTCCTGCCCTCTCGAAACTCATGCTCAGTGACCTCTGTGACAAAGTTTTCCTAAAACTCGGGTATAAAAACAGAAATTTCTTGTCAGCATAGTGAGGTCACATTCTTTCATACATACAAGAAGAGAGTTAAATAAGATAATAAGATATACAGCAGTACAGAAGCTGTAGGATGTAATGTAC
>VUQS01050467.1:0-22436 GCA_015108495.1 Heterochromis multidens | reverse complement strand
TTACTTTGAGCAACTCCCAACTTAATATACTAACAAAAATCTAACTTCACCTAGCTAGTCTTCAGTGGAGTACCAGGCTCGAGGCAATTTTAAACGCGAACTCGAGAGCAGGCAGCAGACCAATGATAGTCTGCTACTAAACTCCGAAGCTTACCCCCAGCCAGGATAACCACCAAACATAATAAACTAAAACAACAAAACAAAATAATAAACAAGTGCTTCGATGGAAGGGCAGCATAGCCACCCAGCTGAAACACCCTTGCTAAAGAGAGTTTGTTCAGCCACAGTGAACACCTTAACCATCACTCACCCACTAAAAAAAAACCCTCAGATGTTTAGTCTCCACAAGAGTTCAAAATATCCAGGACGAGCCCCCATTTATGTTACGACCCGGCTCAAAAGCCGCAACATAAATGTGGAGACGGACACCAGAGTATAAAAAAAACATGGGTTTTATTTCAAATCACTTAACTTAGCTCAAACAGTTGCAGCCCAGAGAGCATAAGGGCCAAAAAGCAGTCCAAAGTCAACCTCAGGCATGCCTTTATCCACACCTCACCAGGTGTAGTCAATTAGCAATTAAGCCCAGGAAACACCTGAAGCCTTTTCTGCCACTGCAAAGAGAATAGGGGTTGCAGAGGGGCGTAACACAACTCATGCACTGAGTAACGTCTCACCTAGTACTGTACAGTCTGGCTAGGGCACAGGATAGCTTGCATACTGTTGGGCTCTGAGTCCTGCAGCTAGGCTGAGTATGAGCTGATAGTTGTACTAAAACCTATGGCCTAGTACTGCCAAACTCACAACTCAACCCTGCAGCTGCACGTGAACTTCACTGGTGCATTCCAGTTCTTAATAACATAGCACTAAATTCATGTAGGCACATTTTTCACAATTTCATCCATTTTCCACAACAAACAATCGTGTGTTAATGATTATTGATATATTTGTAGACTGAGGCCTTAGGTACGCTGAGCTTGGAAAAGGTCAGGTCTTTGCAAATTATTTTCTCGTTGAGCATCACTTCTGTGATGTTCTAAATTGTCAGTTGAATCCTTTATTACCACATAATATGACATGACCCCAGAGACAAAGACATGAAGATAGTGACTAAACTAACAGAAATGTAGAGACAACAACTAAAAGATGAAAATCTTGCCTACTTTTAACTGCCTACAAAGTATTTGCTTTCACTATTAGGTCTACTGTTCATCATGCACACCAGTTTATCCTTGCTTAGATGCTTTTTTTTTTTAGAAATAGATGTTTAAATCTAATCTGTTGTAACCTTGTGCCTTTTGAAACATGTTGGCTGCAGCGGTAAGGCACAACTTTGACTTTGAAGGCACACCTTCTCCAATTTTGGTTTGCGTCACACTTTTTCATGTTTCACTATCGCTCAGCGAGTAGTTGGCGAGTGTTTGCAGACAAGTCCATGTCTTCCATGCAAACTATGTGCAACTGTAGCAATTTGTTAGTAACCACAGCATAAGGAGGTCGTTAATGTAGCGCTGTCTTTGCAACCGGTTTCACCCAGCAACCTCCAGTAGCCACTCGCCAACCCGCTGGGGAATACACATTTTTTCTGAGCAACCAAAGGGTGCCAGGAAGTCGCTGACTGGTTTTTAGGCCTGTGTGACTGGGGCCTTAGTTTGTAATTACTTTACTACAGTATAATGTCAGTACAGCAGGATGACATCATAGGAATCATATCAGTATATCTCCCTTTTTTCTTGCTTTAACATTTCTTTATGTTCCTCTATATCTAATCTGTTTCTTGTCATCTTCCCCTTTCACATGAATTCTTTAAGAAAAAGTTCCACCACCCATTCAGTTTTTCTACATTGTAGTACGATAAAAGCAATTCTAAAGTATAGACACTTGTATACAGCAGCATATTTTTCAAAGTATAAGGAGATCTTCATTCAGAGCAAACTGGCACAGGAATACTATGGGTCTCTAAATGCAAATCATGAGTGTTAATTTCACTCTGAGATGTGAAAATAAACACTTCAGTTAATTTAACTTTTACAGTGTTTTTAAATTGCTGGGCCAGAACCAAATCAACTCTGAGTGGTTGCACAACACACCAATCAAAAAAAAATTGCTATTTTAGAGCATAACAATGTTTTGTTTTGTTAATATTCAAAATGAAAGATGAATTGATTGCCCTTTATGAAACAACCAGAAAATGTGGAAGATTATTCTCAAGACCAGGTCAAAGATTTTATTTTGAGCCTGAAATATCACACAAACAAGTATTTATTAGTGTACAAGAAAAGAAATATATATAAAGCTTTTGTCTAGCACTGCAGTAAATTCTCAAGTGCCTCAGTCACTTCTCAAATCTCATAAGCCTGGGGCTCTGTTTGTTTAAAAGCTTTCCTGACTTGTTGTTTCTTTGAATATTTTAAATTTAAACTATTTTAAATAGCAATCCAAAGAACCTTATTAATTTGCACAGAGTATTAAAAGCACTCTTATATAAAACATGGGTCTATGTAAGGAAAACATCCACATGATGCATTTATTCTGATTATGCTATAGTGAGACAAATGTACATGTTGATTATATTTGCATGTTGCCCTAGAAATATAGGTTCTGTATTTCTCAAAAATCTCAATACATCAATGGATTCATTTTTAGCATTATTAATAATAATAATAGTAATGGTAGTAATAACTACTTTAATAGCATATTTCATGGTCCTACAAAAAAAAAAAAGAATTAAAGCCCAAAGGCTTCAGTGAATAGGTGACATTTCAACTGCTTTGTGAAAATGTCCAGAGACGGGGAATTGCGGATCTTAGAGGGACGCATGTTCCAGAGAGTGGGGACAGCAGCCCTGAAGGCTCTGTCCCCAAAGGACTCCAGTCTGGTGTGGGAGGATGAAGAGCAGGCCTTTAACTGAGGAACACATTGGCTGAGACAGGGTGTAGAGGAGGAGAAGGTCCGATAGGTACTGTGGAGTAAGTGCATGGAGGGATTTGTAGGTGAGGAGAATGATTTTATAGGAAATATGGGACCAGTGGAAGTTCATAAGGGTGGGGGTGATATGTTGCCAGGACTTAGTTCAGGTAGGAACACTGGCAGCTGAGTTCTGAACATACTGCAGCTTGCCCAGGGCTTGTAGTACTGTAGTGCACTTAGTTGTGCATTACAATATTAAGAGTCCATAAATAATACTGCATACATTCCAACTCCTTTGTGTTTATGTTATAATGTTACACAAGTTCAGCTGCTTTTCTTTTGATTGAAAAAAGAAACTAAATATAAGAATGATCAAGCACAAAGTCACATCACATTCACATAAGAAAAATAACTGGAGACCTCTTTATACACTTCTCATAATTAAAACTCATAATTAATAAATGCAACTCTCAGCAGGTTATGGATTACAGTCATTGGTAAATGAATGAAAGGGTTCTGAACTTTTCTGAAGATCCATAATTGATTTTTGGTGTATTTTGTATGAAGCCATGATCATTTCCTAAACCTAACTAGGTACTATTGGTCTGTTAAATGAAAAATAAATAAATAAATATTTAAGTCAAAATATTGTATATTGTAAATACATGCCCCTTTTCTTAAAGAGCTACAAATTCCACATTAGGAGAACAGTAAGTTGACAGTGGTATGACAGAAGTTGTGAGTTAGGAAAGCATGGTTCACATAGTGTTTGTAAGCTTTGCACTTTGTTCCATTTGGTATTCACTTACCGACTTACTCTCTTTTATACTCACTTTTCACTTTCATTTTTACCAGCTTGTTAGGTCTAGACACCGAAAACTGCTTGGCTATAGATTTAGGAAAAGATGGTAGTTTGGGTTATAATATGGCCATTTACAGCATAACTGCACAATTAGAAAATCACACTTACCCATTGCATTTAAATGTTACACTAAGTGGTCCTTTACAAGGATCCATATGTGACAGCTTAAAGGTGACACAATCATCTCACTATTGCTTAAACCTGGGGTGTCAGGCAGTGCCACCAGAGGACACCTTGTGCATAATGTGGTGACTTTGTCAAAACAGCAGTATTTATGGCTCTAGGAACTAAACCAGTCTGTGTCAGCAAGGCATAAATAACACATGTATAGAGCCAACAGTTAAATCTGATACAACATGGCTTAAAAATAATATCTAAGATGCTTTTTTCCCTCGCAGTTTGTAATTTTAGAATAAATGTGCAAGTTTCACGTGATTATTTACATAGGCATATGGCTCAAACCAGAGCGCCATCAAAGTCAGCTTCTTTGGCTCATCCCTCCAGAGCACTCCACAAACTCCATGCTGTTATAATCAGTAAATAGAGCTGCCACTGCACAGTTGAAACTTAAACTATGTGCATGCATCAGTGCAAGCACAAGCATTATATAATTCCAGGATTGGCTGTTATAAAGCAGATGTTTGGATCTTTGGTGGGAGGGGCGGGACTACCGCCACCGTTGGGATTATGTAATTCACTTCTAGATTTTTTTTTTCAGGATTATTTATACCATCTCTGCCCCATGTAATGTCCCTGGCTTTAAAAGCCTCCCGTGATAAGACTGAACTACATGCTTAAAAAGAAAAAAAAAGACTGCAACACATTTGAGCATGCTTCTCATCTTTACTACATTAGCTCTTACTAGTTACTAACCCACCACAATCTGACTGAACTGTTGGCAGTTGAGTTGCATTGTGGGTAATGTATGCACCAGGTTTTGACAGTGGAGAGGAAGGCTTCATTAATATCATTCCCCCATCTTTAATGTTATGACTCTGACAATTTTATATACATTTCAATGTTGAAAGTGGTAAGTCACTTTGGACGAACATTTATCCAAATTACCAACATTCTGTTTTATGTTTTTAATACATTGGGATCCACATTTATTTGATTTGTAAGGTAACATAACTTACATACTCTGGCATTACCTTGACCTCCAGTAACACTGTGAGATACCATATTGAGTAATTTTTTACGAAGATATGTCCTTCAGCTCTCACATTAAACACATATGTAGCTTTCTTTCACACTTTTCTTTCATCTGTGCAATATTGCTAAAATTAGAAGCATCCTGTCTCAGAGTGATGCTGAGAAATGAGATGTATTTGTTTCTTCGAGGCTGGACTATTATAATTCCCTATTATCAGGCTGTACCAAGAGCTCCTGAAACGCCTTCAGTTGATCCTCTTATAATCCTTCTTTTCACATAAAGAGTCCAGAATGATCAGGTCCATTGTATCTTTTTAGTATTATATTATATTATCCCAATAGCGCACTGCACTCTCACACTGCAGGTTTACTTGTGGTTCCTAGAGTTTTGAAAAATATAATGGGAGGCCTATCAGCTGCCTCTCCTGTTAAAACAGCTCCAAGTTTGGATTCAGGGGACAGACACTCTCTCTACTTTTAAGAATGACCTTAAAACTTTTCTTTTAAAAATAAAGATAAAGCTTATAGTTAGGGCTGGATCAAGTGACCCTCACCCATTACTTAGTTGTGCTGCTATAGGCACAGACTGCTGGGGGACTTGCCATGCAGCAGTGAGCATTTCTTCTTCTCTCCCCTCTTTTCATTCCCCGTGACTTTTTATGCCACTAAAGCATGTCATTGAATTTTGTCTTCCCTCTTCCATAGTTTGTGTTTTGTCCTTGTCGCTCTATGCTCTTCTCTTCTCTTTCCCATCACAGCAAAACCTTTCATGGCAGATGGCTGCACTTCCCTGAGCCTGGTCCTGCTGGAGCTCTCCTCCTGTGAAAAGGGAGTTCTTCTTTCCCTCTGTCACCAAGTCCTGCTCATAAGCGATCATCTTGGTGCTGGAGTTTTCCCTCGAATATTGTATGGCTTTTACTTATTAGTATAAAGTGTCTTGAGGCATCTGTTTGTGTGATTTGTTGCTATAGTCAAGTCAAGTCAATTTTATTTATAAAGCAGATATTAAAACAACAGAAGCTGACCCAAAGTGCTTTCCAGGCACACTCATTTTCAAACATTGTCTCCAAAACCCAGTTACAAAATATGGAACTTCCATAAACAGACTACATAATAAAAATTATAATTGAAAAAAAAAAAAAAGCAGTCAGAAAATAAAAATAAGAACACAACTAAAATTTAACAATGGTAAAAACAGTCAAATGAAAGAGCAATGGAAAAACATTTACAGTGAGCTTGAACAAACCATGAGAGACCTCAGACTTGACTAAAAGCAACTGAAAACAGGTAGATGTTCAGAGCTGATTTTAAATTGTCAATCGTTAAACAGGTTCTGGGAAGGCAGACTATTCCAGAGCCTAGGGGCAATAAGAGCAAAGGCCCAGTCACGTTTATTTTTTAGGCGAGAAGAGTGCACTGAGGTAAGTTGTGATGATGACCTCATTGACCTCAAGGCAAAATACAGAGTTAAAAAATTTGTAATACATTGTGGAGCTAATCCATGGAGGCCTTTAAAAACAAATAATTCATTTTAAAATGTATTCAAAACTTCACAAGCAGCCAGTGCAGCTGAGCTAAAACAGGAGTGATGTGCTGTCTTTTCTTTGTACCAATTAAGAGTCAAGCAGCTGCGTTCTGAACAATCTTCAATTGAGAAATAAATAAAATTGAATTTAACTTAATATAATGAAGGTTACACAAAGAGTGAGTCACTATTTTGCTACCTGACACCTGAAGTTAGTCTTTGGTTGACACAAAAAGCCCTGTCAGGATGAAAATGATGAAAATTTAAGTTGCTTCATTTGTCTGCTGTTCTCTGCTATTCAAATTGTGTGAAAATCTAAAATAGCACATAAACACAAGTTACTTAACTATGTCTTTCTTTCTGGTTTTCTCCCTCCCCTCACCCCCAACCGGTCGTGGCAGATGACTGCCCCTCCCTGAGCCTGGTTCTGCCAGAGGTTTCTTCCTGTTAAAAGGGAGTTTTTCCTTCCCACTGTCACCAAGTGCTTGCTCATGGGGGGATTGTCTGAGTGTTGGGGTTTTCTCTGTATTATTGAGGGTCTTTACCTTACAACATAAAGCGCCTTGAGGTGACTGGTGTTGTGATTTGGGGCTATATAAATAAAATTGGATTTGACCACTCAGAGAAATGATATCTGGTTTAATCCCCCTCCACTCAAAAACAAAGTTCTGGGTATTGTTACTTAGAACAGACCTTTCAGTGAATTAACAGAAACATGTTTGCATATTGAGGTAATTTTCTTATGAGGAACAAGTTGTAGCTTTTAAAGATTTTTTTTAATGAGTTAATTTAACTTTTTTGAAACTCATGTCTGACACTAATTGTCATTCACAGCAGAATAATTTTTAAATATCTTAAAACATGTCTAGAGGGGATCTTTAAACATCCACTTCTTGGTACCTGATATGAACGTCAGTGAGTCAAAAAGGGGCTTCTCACATAAAACAAACAGAGCGTCTCATCCATTATTCATAGCTTCCACACCTCCTGTCGACTGCTATTTGCTATCAAAATAAGATCTGTAGTTATGCAACATGAAAAAGTGAATAAATTATCTCCATACCAGGTTTGACTCCAGTGAAATCTTCTAGCCAAATATGGTCTTTTTCCCTGCTTTTGATGTCAACTACGGTCACCCACCATCTGTCCGCTCATTCACTCATCTGCCAAGCGTTGTTTAGTATTATCTACTTACTGGTAAGACTGGCAGGTAACCAGTCATTGTTTGGGGATTGTATTCCATGATTCCATGAAAACCGACTGGTGGGTAAAACAATCATAATCTTGAGTAAATACTAGGAAATGTCAGAGTCCGTGCTGTGACCCAGTACATGGCTTTTCATATTTTCTGCTGGGAAAAATGTGACTTTTCCTCATAATTCATAGTAGCTGCTTGTGTCAATAAGGAGGCGACATGGGTCATGTGGGATTTCATTTAAAAGATTTAAATATCAGATCAGGCTCCTATGTCTTGCATAGAGCTTTTTTTCTAATAGGCAATCTGTTATTGTTTCTGTTAATCTTTTCTGAGAAATGCATATTGCAGTATGTTATCCAGAGAGGGAGTCTTCTGGGTTGCTTTAATTGCAAACATATTTTTTTCATCTCCCTTCCATCTGTCTTTCCTGCAGTCCTGCGTTGCTGCTATAAATTACTTTCTTCCTTTCTTGTTATCTCCTCTTATGAGGCTAATTTCTATCCTGACCAGATGAGCTGTGCCTATTTTGAGTAAATACTGTGCAAGCCTCACCTATGAGAAAATGTGTTAGACACAGAGACATTAATAACTCCCCTCCGTCTCACTCTCTCGCTCACCTTGCAAGGATAGGTCATCCACAGGGATGATGGACAGGTGATCTGTGCTGGGTTACTGCGACCTTTATAACCTTTCGGTGACCTTTCACAACCTTCTGACCAGCCGATTAGTGTCTACCACATCCCACTCTGATTAGTCTGACAATTGGAGCTATTTGGATGACCTTTTCAGCTGAAAGGTCTGCTCCTTATTCTGCTTTCCCTCTAAATACGCTCATATGTCTTTTACACTGCCTTCATTTGCAGTGCTGCTCAACCACACACATGCATGCACACTTCGACACTACATCTCAAAGGCCCATCTTCTATCTCCCCTTTTTGCTTCTGAAGGGTAACATGATGAGGCTTATCGACCACTGTGTTGTTAACCACAGCAAATTTGTAGCTGCGTTCTCCTACATTTCACTGTGTCCTCACTGTCGACTCTAACCCCAGTATGTTCTTCAAATACTCTTCACTTCCCCCTGCTGTTTTCATTTGCAAAACTCCAATCACCTTATTTCTTTTCCTTTATCTTGTTATGTTAAGTCTTTTCTCATTTCTTTCATATAGCAGCGAACAGTGACAGTTCCAGATCACTGGTAACTCGAGAAACCACAAACATGTAGGGAGTTGGATTGAGAGGAAACTAAAAGAACCAGAGCATGGGTAGTAAGACAATATCCAAAGACCACCAACAGAGCTCTCAATGCAACTTCATCCTATGTGGTCAATCAGCAGTTCAGTTGGACTCAATTTCAGGTGGGAACAATAGCACAGTTGCAGATGGAAATGTTCAATAGATTATATAAAGTGGTTACTATTGGGTAGATTGTGGACCGTCAGCAGCGCCTGCCCACACACTGCCTTTATTCTTCTGAGACTACCCCCAAATGAGTGATTTTATCTCCCAAATCCATATCTTTCACTTGTCCGTTTATCTTATCGTTTATCTTTTTCTCCCTGTTGTACTTTCTCCCTGTCTATCTTGTTTTACGGGGTTTGGGGAAATGAGATACCGAGAGAGAGAGAGGGAACGCGAGAGGATAAGAGGAAGACAAAGTGATAGGTTTACTGTGGAGCTTCACACCAATATGCATCTGCTGGTCCCTGTGGGAGAGCCCGCTGGCCTTCACCTTGGTTTGTGCACATACAGATAAACATGCTCCTGTCCACATACTGAAGCACATACATGGTCTAAGTGGAAATAAAAAAACAATTTAGGGTATATACACTGTCAACCTGAATCTTAAAAGTCTAAATGTCTTTTTCTTTTTCAATTAACATCGACTTGTCTCTTAAAGTGGCAATAATAACAATGTATCAAATGATAATGGAAATCAATTTGAAAGTCTAAAAGAGGCTGTTTGAAGTGAATACCCCACAGAGAATTAACTGAATCTGCAGTTTCATCTTATTGTTCAGTTGTCTCTTAGCCAACTTTACTGATTAGGTTCACTCTTATATCCCTCACTGTAATTTTTTTATAAGGAATGAGCTTGAGAAGTCGACTGTAAACTACCTGCACAGAATTTAATGATGTGTTTGTGAACAGAGTGTAGCATTTACCATCTATTCCTATCAATTCAATGTTGTTTATATATCACCAATTCACAACAGCAGTTGCCTCAAGGTGCTTTATATTATAAGGTGAAGACCCTACAATATTAGAGAGCTTCTTATTCTTCCTTCAGCCGCTCCTTTTAGGGGTCACCACAGCAGATCATCTGCCTCTGTCTCACCCCATTCCTAGCATCTTCCTCTGTCACACCAACCCTATGCATGTCCTTCTTCACTAAATCCATGAACCTCCTCTGTGGTCTTCCTCTTCTCCTCCAACTCTAACTTTGTCACCAAACCGCTCAAACTGAGCTGTCCCTCTGTTGTGGGTCGGGTGTTATCTTATTGATTTGTTTCATCTGACTTAAATATAACTAGATGTCATGTCTATGGCAGTGGAAGTGTATAATAATACTACCTAAGAGAAGCATGTATAATGTAAAAAGTATTGGTCCCAGCAGCAAACCTTGTGGAACTATTTTGTGTGTGAAGAAGGCCATAAGAAGGCCATTAGTAATCTTCACTAGTGCTGTTTTTGTTCTATGATGAACTCTTAATCCTGACTGAAACTCTCCAAATAAACCATGTCCTGTGCAAATTATCACATAGCTGATTTACAACAACTCTTTTGAGAATTTTTGAAATGAAAGGAAGGTTGGAAATGGGCCTATAATTTTAGTTACAACAACCTTAAAAGCCATCTAAGAAAAATATTTCCCTCGGGAGCTCACATGGCAGCAAATAGTGAAGTCTTCATTTATCAAGGGGCCAGAAAGATCAGTGTATTTTCTCAAAGTCCAAGTGAATATTATATATTATTACATATATATATTATATTCTAATCCAAGGTGAAAGCTCATTTTGTGTATGAGGCCAGATTTATGTGAAGTTTCAATTCAATTTTACTCATACAGTGACAGTTCTCAACAACAGTCATCTCAATGCACTTTATGTTCTGAGGCATAAACCCTACAATATTATTGAGAGAAACCCAATAATCTAACAATTCCCTAAACTAAGCAAGCACTTGGTGATCTCCCTTTTAAAGGAGGAAACCTCCGGCAGAGTGAGGCACAGGAAGGGACAACTATCTGCTGTGACTGATTGGGAGATGATCAGAAAGAGAAGGAAGAAAAGAGAAGCACAGACAGACCACAAACAACAGGCACAAGAAAACACAAGGAATGGGA
This sequence comes from Heterochromis multidens, assembly GCA_015108495.1. NCBI lineage: Eukaryota > Metazoa > Chordata > Actinopteri > Cichliformes > Cichlidae > Heterochromis > Heterochromis multidens. The sequence continues at coordinate 11,443 of VUQS01050467.1, read as the reverse complement.
GGGAGAAGACAAAAGTTAATGACATGCAGTAGTGGCATATAAATGCAAGTGGACTGGAAACAAGAGGAGTGGAGGAGAAGTCCTTAGTGCATCATGGGAGGTCCCACAGAAGGCTGAGCCTAAAGCAGCATAACTAAGTTATGATTACAAGTCACGCTAACTGTAAGCATTACCAAAAAGGAAAGTTTGAAGCCTAATATTAAAAGTAGAAAGGATATGTGCCTCGTGAACCCTCCTGGTTCCACACTAAAGGAGCCTGATAGCTGAAGGTTCTAAATCCCATTGGACTTTTCTGTGGGAACCACAAGTAAGCCTGTACTCTGAGAAGTGAAATGTTCTATTGAGACAATGTTATACTACAAGGTCTTTAGGATATGATGTGTTATGATCATTTGTGATTTTTATGCAAGGAGAGAGGATGAGAAATCTTAAGTTTATGCTTGTAATGTCGCCACCTTTACTCTGTTACTATATGTTTTGTTCATTTGCTACGGCTTTTCTGCAACACTTGTAAAAACAGTGATTGCAGGGCAACAGTGTCACCATTACAGAGGAAGCTGAAGAAAGACTGCTGGACGACGCAATTATCTTACTGGTATGAAAACTGCAAGAAAACATTTGCAAGCCGAGTACATCACCCACCACTGAGCACAGTGCTTTCTTTGCCAGGAGACCATTTGGCCCCTTACAGCTCCACACATTTATTCTACTCATAAACAGCAAAATATCACAGACCAGAGCAAACAACTATAATTCACATAACTCCCATCTCCCTCCAGTAATTAGCCTCCCCCACCATTCCCTCCTCTGCAAGTACTTAATATTTCCAGAATGCAGTGCTGTCTCACTAATTGTTTTAAACAGCGCATCTCTTAACATCTTAATGTTGAGCATGTTTTTAATGTAAAAACTTCCTACATAATAAGATAATAGTCTTGACTCAAACATTTTAGCAATAATAGGCTTCATGAATAATTCAAAAGTACAGAGATATATAAATAATGTTTAATTGAATACCACAGGGAAATTAGAAGCCAGCAGTACCAAACAAAACACAGAAGAACATCCCTGATAATGTTTCTGTTTTATGGCCTATTGTTTTATTATTTTTGAGCTAGATTTTTATTAAGTATAGGTTTTAGCAGGAGAACTTGATGAACTTATGAACTAATTTACAGTAATAGCTTTTGTAAAGAGAGTACACATTTTAAGAGAAAATTAATAATAATAATAATAATAATAATAAAAGCTTTAAAAGAAATTGCAATTTGCATATTACTATGTGAATGTTAAGTTCTGATAATCTGCTCTTAACCTTCTCTTTTTGATGTGTGCTTTCTATCAGCTTTTATACTTAATTTGTGTTTAGTGTTGGGCATTTGGAGTAGATTGTTGGCAAAGGCTGCCTGAAATCTCTTCTTTATGCAAGGAGAAATCTGATGTGTCGCTACCATTTTAAATCTTTGCTTTCCTACGATTCTCTTTCAACAGCACACATCTTTTAAACTAATTTGCACATTATGTCAATAAGTTTTAAGCAATTTACTTTTCATCTCACACTGTTTTGTCTCTGTGGTGTGTTTGAATTACAAATTACAAACACTGTGACCATCGCATTGTTCCTGACCTATCCAGGCATCGACAGCCCACTTCCCCACCCATTTTTCCAAAATGAATCCATCTATGGCCCTTGAACCAAATAAATTGTACTTGCATCTACCAACAAACTTAACACATGCTTACTAGCTGCTGCTCTAAACGGTGCCCAGGATTGGCTCAGAGCATGGTAGAGCAGCCTTTACTCAGATTTTTGCCCTGGTCATGGAATAGCCTTCAGAAGAAAGTCAAATTTAATGATTTTTGTGAACATGCAAGATTTCAAAGCTCTGGAAAAGACCTATTATCTATTATTATGTTGCGTGTCTGTTGTATAATTTGTGTAGCCTTGTGATGCTGTGCTTTCTCATTCAGATCTTCCTTGAAAAAGAGATTTAAATCTCAAGGGACATTCTGGTTTAATAAAGGTTTAATGGAGGAAGGCTGGAGGCAGGTTGCATGGAGGAAGGGATGAGGGGGCAGAGAGGAAAGAGAGGTGAGAGAGGAAGAGGTAAGCAGAGGCTTAATAGATGGTGGGTGGAGCATCAAGGAGATGGAGAAGGCAGCAGCAACTGATCTCCAACCTTTTGTCTTTTAAAGACAAAGATCTAATTCTTTACATTTTTCCTTTCTTTCTTGTCTTCTTCCAGTCCTTTACACTTAAGCTGCAGTTCTTTGCATGTTTCCTGCCTTTTCTTCTTGTGTGCTTCCATTTATTTACACTTTCTATTGTAATTACCTCCACCTATAGGATGTTATGTTGTTGGTAGCGTTTGCGTGCGAGCAATTCTGTCATCATTCTGTCTGTAAAGACAAGAAAAGTTTTGAATGAACTCTGATAAAACTTTGTAGGGGTGTAGAGTGGGGTCATGTTAACAATCCTTTAAAATTTGGCTTACATCCACCAAGGTCTTCAAAGTCAACTTAACAATTATTGGTCAAAAATTGACAAAAAGTCTCATAACTTAGAAACTATGATTCTTACAAGTGTGGTGTGTATTGTCAACTAATAGAAAGTACCATATAAAGATTTAAAATATCATGTAACATTTGACCTCTGACATCTACTTCAAGGTCAATCGATTGATCTGAAGGTCAAAGTGATAACAATGCTATATAGAGCTATTTAAAACTATGTTTCTTACTGCCATTGTTTGTATTGACAACATATAGGCATATACAGAATGATATATGGGGATTCTAAATATCACAGTACTCTATTATGACTTTGTTATGTACATTACAGTAACAGGTTATAACAGTTTGAATACATAACACTTTGAATACATGTACAATCTTCATGAAGAAGTCTAATTTTTTTTGGGAAAATGAAACTTTTTCACTTTTTTTCTATTTATTACTAAACATTTAAATTAATTTATTAATATATTAAAATGGGTTTCAACAGGGCGAATAACAAAAGCCTGCACATTGAACTTGCTTTTACTGCACTGCAAACTTCTTAAAGTACGTTTAAAAAGAACAAAGAAAACAAAATGAATATATAAAAAATACAATTCTATTCCCTTAAAAGTAAATACTGCCCAGAGAGTGAGCTGCCTTGGCGGAGGGTTGCACTCTTGCTTCGTGCTTCTTGTTCTTTATACTTCTTTAGACTCACCATGTGTTTATACACCACTCTGCATTCAGTCATGAGTTATTATTAATCTCTGGCTCTCCTCCACAGTGTGTCTTTTGTCCTGTCTTCCTCCCCTCACCCCCAACCGGTCGCGGCAGATGACTGCCCCTCCCTGAGCCTGGTTCTGCTGGAGGTTTCTTCCTGTTAAAAGGGAGTTTTTCCTTCCCACTGTCACCAAGTGATTGCTCATAGGGGGTCGTCTGATTGTTGGGGTTTTTCTGTATTATTTTAGGGTCTTTACCTTACAATACAAAGCACCTTGAGGCGACTGTTGTTGTGATTTATTGCTAAATAAATAAAATTGAATTGAATTGAATTCTGTTAATTATTATTGTTGTTCTTTATGACTAAGTTCAGCTTTTTTACCCAGAGGTTCTTTGACATGCTGGCTCATTTGGTATCCACTTTCTTTGAGGATGAGGTTTTCTTCAGATGTCCTTCAAAATCCCACGGGTTTGTCTAGAACATGTTGCTGAGGACCCCAGTGAGGAGTGCCAACAAATCCTCCTCCATGTCTTGAGCAGGTTCTTTTGGACACAGTATGGTCAAACAAAGACACTGTAGAGAAATGGAACAGTAGATATTTGTTGGCACTGTAGTAGTCTTTATATATAGCAGTTGTACTTATGTAAATATAGTGCCGTAAGAAAACATTTACTCCACTCAGAAAACAAGCTCAACCTTAAATTAGTCACATATGATTAACTTAAATGTAATTTGTTAGCTATAAATAAATGTGCACATACATAATTTATGTTACAAATACAACTTTTGTGTGTACCTAGTATCTCCAAATTTATTCCGTCTATCCTTTTATAATTATATGTTATGAAATTCCAAGGTGAAACTAAACTTTATCACTAGTTATCTAAATTATGTGTTGTGTGAGTGAAACAGAAATCAAAACTTTTCAAACCAATAAAAACTATCTGAAATCACATGCTGTTCTTACAAAACTAACTAAAATACACGGGAAATGTTGCTTGCTGTATTAATTTAGTAAAACTAAATTTTGTCATTACAATAGGCATAAGGAATGTTTACAATGTAAGGTATGTTTACATGATTGTGAGTCAGTTTCCTTCAAAAATTTCCTGTGTTTATCTTGCTATACCTGTTCTGAACAGCCAGAATTATCAAATAGCAGCTGCACTGGAAAGGTGCACAAGAATATGATCTTGGAGGTGAGATCAACCAAATTTAAATCAGGTAATAATTTTTATTTTTGAGACCTGTTCCAGGAACATGTATGAACAATTTCTTTATCAGTACAAGATGATTAAATTTTTGCTCAGGATATAAAAATATCACTTTATCAGACAAGATGCACAAAGACTGAGTGAGTCTGTACAGTCTCACTCATTTTGCATTAAGTTCATAAGTCAAGTGTCAGTTCTTTAGTTCTCCCTCTATCCTACCTATCTCAGCCGTGCAGGAAAGGAACCTGTAATCTACGACTCCATCAAAATCCACAAAAACATTTTAAAATCTCAAGAAAATGTTTGTTTTTAACAGACTTGTAGCTGTCTTAATGCTTAAAACTGCATAATGTGTAAGGTGAAAGCTGACAAATGATTCTATTAGTTTCAGAAAAAGTCCATGAAATGTTTTTACATTCTGTGTACACATGTAACACAAACACAGATTTCTATAATTTATTTTTTTTGTTTTGGAGGATTTATCAATGAAGTTTCAATCCCTTTGCTATGTAAGCCAAGTATTTCAGCCAAACGTGTAGGCCTATAAAATATATGGTGATCTTCCTCTATTCAAATTATGCAACTTCTGTTTTTTGAGTTCATTAGATACGATGTCCCCTCCTACTTTTTCCACCCAGGATTTCATAACACTTCAGCTGAGCCTTCTTTTTCTGTGAAACTTCCAGACTGCTAGTGAGATGCCTGGAAACTATACAGCAACTTTTTTGCCATTACATTCACAATGAATGATCATAGTTGCAATAGTTGCAAAATTAGATTATAATTAAATATTATAGTAAACAAGTACTATTGCATGAAGTAAGTGGATCAGAACAGCATTGAATGCTGTCCTTTGTGGTTTTGATTTGGCTTAAATAAAAATATTTACAATATAGATAAGAGTTATACTAAAACCATCACACAACAGGGATGTTGCTGGCAGCATATCCAATAACAAACATGGACACGTCTACTGGCAACAGAGTGGCATAATTTAGAAACAAAAAGCAAACTATATTAGAAAAAGCGTATAAAGTTAAACCCTGGCTAAATTCAACAGAGTTGCTGTAGCCAAAGCAGCACTTGTGTGTGGGTGTGCTATAAGAAAAGTGTTATATGATAGTTTGTGTTTGTGCTTTAAGCATTTTGCGTGGTCAGTAAGACTGGGAACGTTCTATAGAGCCTAAAGTCTATTTAAAGGAAGGATGGAAAGCTGGAAAAGTAGCCTATATTTAGGGAAAAAAAGCAAACTAGACTGTGTCAGTTCATACACTTATCAGTATCACTGCCCCATCTTTAAGGCACCAAACAATCTTACAATGATTACAATTAATTGTGTTTAAATAAAAGTAGCCAGTTCTTTTGGAGACAGATTTCTTTTATAAATTTTATGTAAGGTTAAAAAAAAAAAAAAGATAGTATTGCTATGATAGGGCTTATAGATTGAAATAGCTTCAAAGCCAGCAGGAAAAAGTGCACGGAATAAAGTTGCTCCCAAAAATCCATATGATTTACAGATGCTCGTGAGAGAAATAGAAAAACTTTCATGTTTACTAGAGACACAACCTGTGCACAGGGGTACCGGAGATTTCCCACAAATTATGTTGTTATTTTCCCGAGAATTGTTTGGTTAGTACTCTGTGGTTTTGTACCTGTTGATCTCCAATCTCAAACACAATCTCATGAGAGCATGTGAGGTCTGCAGTTACCGTGGTGACTTATCATGGGTTAAACCTGAAATTACCTCCTTAAGCCTTAATCCTGCTTCATAGTGCAGGCCTCAGACGTGCAGTTTTCAGTCTTTACATTACTGGCTGGTGAATGTGTTTCTGTGCCATTAACCAACACAAAGCACAACTTTTAAGTTACAGCTCGTGAATTCACATTTTTCTTGACATTGCAGGTAGTTTAATCACTTCTCAGGTGAATCTGGCATCCTTGATGGTTGGTAGTAAAATGCTCAGAAATTTAACCATGATACAGAAGCTAACAGAAGCATTTTATTACAGAAATCTAAATTGCAAACACAGTATTTCCCTTAAGCTGTTAAAAGACTTTGGTATTTTTGGAAATGTGCTTATTCACTTTGTTGCTGAGAGTTGGAAGAAAGATTTATACCCGTCTTAATTGTGTATATTAGATATGTACAGCCAGGAGCTGAAAAGTTTAGCTTAGCCTAAAGATGCAAACAACTCGCTAAAAAAACAAAGCATAAAAATGATAACTTGTGGTGTTTCAGGGGATGGGTGATGATATATTTCTTTGTCAGTAAAGGACTTATCTGCAGACAGAGCCAGGCCAACATTTTCCTCCTGCCTTTAATCTTTATGCTAAGCTAGTGGAAACAATGTCTTGGCTGTAGCTTCATATTTAACAGACACATATCAGAGTGGTATTGATCTTCTCATCTAGCTCGCAGCCATTTAATTTATCTTGATCTAAAATATCCTTGGCTATGGAGACCACACTATTTTTTTCTCTGTCAGTCTGACCCATGTCTTATAAGGACATCGATATAATGCATAAACATATTGCATTAGAGCAAATGTCAACAATGTTTTGGAGACATCAAGTGCTTTTATTGCTTAAACCAAACACAGGATTGTGGACAGGAAACCTGGGCTCAGGTGTGAGAGTCATTTACTTTATATGCTCACTATCCATCCTCATTGTAGCCAATGTGTTGCAGCAAGAAAAATGTTACTGAAGACAAAGCTGAAGACAGAGTCCCACAAAAGTGGCCGCAGTAAAGGCCTAGCAGAGCATCTCAAGGGAGGAAACACAGGATTTGGTGATGCCCATGGGTTTTAGAATTCAGGCAGTCACTGCCTGGAAAGGATTTTCATTCAAGTATTAAAAACAATCCTTACATTTAAAGTCATGTTAGTTTGTACAATTACTTTTAAGCCTCTGAAAATGGGGGAGTATGTATAAGAATGGCTGTAATTCACGAACAGTTAATGCAAAGTTTTTGTTAAACCCCTTGAATTAAAGCTGAAAGTTTGCACCACTGTGGTGGTGTACAGAGGCAAAAGTACAAAAGTTGTGGCATTTTATTTATGAAAATTTAAAAAAAAAAACTTTGAATGTGAATATAATCGAGACTTCATAAAATTTTATAGAATTTAGTGATATATAAACATAAGGGAGACAGGACAAATATTTGTGGTGGTATATACTTTTAACTTGTCATCATTAAGAGAGGGTTAAATAGGGTTCAAGTAAGAGAAAGTATGAGTAAGAAGTACAACATCAAGAGAACTGTGGGGACTCCATATCAGGTGTGATTAGATGTGTGGAGACCCCGAGAAAGAGAGAGAGAGGAGTGCTGAGGGAGCCAAAACCACATTGTCTTCAGTCCTCTCATTTGTCAGTCGTATTGACCCAGTGCCACTGGCTCCAGATCTGTATCACATTTAATGTAATCAACACTGTGTTTTCTGTCCAGAGAAGAGAAGGACACAGATAGGTACCAAATGTATTCTTAGTGGATTCCTAAGATGGTGGAATAGCTGTTAAAACCTCCAGCAGTGAAACTGAAAGTGACTAAGGAGCAAACCCTCACTGTACTCAGTGGCATCCTGTTCTTTTTCTTACTTCTGTATTCTGTCTTTGACAGCTGTATTGTCTGTTACCAGTCCACTCAGGCCAGGGGCACGCCTGTGGGGACCATTGTTTGTCATAATTTCAGACTTTTGACTCATGACTTTCTGCCTGAAAATAGCACTGGACTCACTTTTATACTCATAGTACTCCTAGTACATCAGCCTTCCATTGTCTGAAAAATAAGTGTACACTCACAGTTTTTTCCGCCATTAAAATTTTTATACAGTCCCTAAATACAGTAAAGTTGGCTTTATAAATTAATGTGTCAAAATAATGTATTATGATACTGATACTGTAAACATCACAGTTTGGATATATGAAAAATATATCCAACCTATAAATATTCAATATTTGCAACATTTGCAGATTTGTTATTGTCATGAAATTAAAATGATATCATACTTTTATAAGGTGTTATAGGTGTATAAGACTAAAAATGGGTAATTTTAGCCCATTGATATGTGGGTACTAGGCAACATGAGGATGTCATAATATCTGATGTAGATAAGAACCTTCAGGGGCCTAAGATGTACCTGTATGCCAAGTTTGGTTGCTCAACTTGTAGTTGTGTAGGAAGAGTTGGTGGACAAACAGAAAGACAGACAGACAGAGATTTGATGTATTATAGTAAGAAGATGTTCAAGAAGATATTTGTTGGTATGAAGTAAAAGTATCAGAAACTGTACCTCTGAATCACATTATCTACACATTTAACAGACAGGGTGCCACAGTACATTTCATTTAAGTTGTGTTTCTTGCTAGAGGGTTTCCACCAGTCCAATGTTTGCTGTTTTTTTTAAGTCTCCACTTAGTCCCAGGGGAAATGTCTGGCTATCTAGCTACGAAATATCTGGTGGTAAATGCTCAGTTTACCAGTTATGCTCTCCATTTTCATCAGAATCAAAATTGTATCACAAGTTAATAAATAGCATAAAGCCAAAACAATGAGCTACAGAACAACACCATGCTTTTCAGAGCTGAGGGAAGCTGCAGAGTCTTAATATAAATTATGGTACTTCCTAAAGTGTATGACGTAGTTATAGTAGGTCATATAAATACTTTGTAATCCTTAATATATAAAATACTTTTTTACAAAGGTACATATAAATACACATTCTTAATAGCCTACTGAATGCCTCTTTGGATAAAATGTTATTTTACAAATGAGTGATAATCACTGAAAACATTGGACAGCTCCACTTTCATGAATTCAGGCAGTCTGTCAGTATAAACGCCTACTTTGTAACTAAACCAAGACAGCAAGGTCAGCTAATTTCCTATGAGATACAGTGTGAAAAAATGTGTAGCCTGCCAACAAATACAAGAGAAGTTTAATTGCTGCACCTGAAAAACTCACATCTCCTATGCATAGCTATAGGTTACTCTTATATCTTCTTTGTGTCGTTTCTCAGCCTGCTTCAGTATGTTGTCTGCACTGCAAGAAAAAAGTGAAAATTATTCATGAAAAACAATCAACATCTCTGCCTTATGCAGTTGTATAATGCATGGTCACTCCAAATTTAAATTCTACAGCAGCAGCAACAGCAGCAGCAGCTCTGGACTCTTACTCCTCTCCACAGAACACAAAAACACAACAAATAATATTAATGAACACTACAGTGAATGTTCCTGTTTGCTAAGGAGAAGGAAACGTCAGCATCCATATGCTATTTGAACAAACTTCTAATTAGGCAAACTTCTTCAGAAGGAGAAAGAAGGAACAAACGTAAGATTATCACCCATTCTGTCAGATGTAAACATCCATCACAGTTTAGACACTAAGTTCCTTATATAACTTTAACCTGCTGTTCTTACCGAAGTCATGAAAATAAATTTTTCTCTTGTAATGAGGTATTATCAGCATTTCAGGAAGGCTCCCTTTTGGTTATACCTGAACTACTGGCTATTTCATAGCCTGCATGGTTTTGCCCTGTCAGACTTTATCGTGTTTGTTTTACTGGCCTAGTGCTGTGGCTCAGCAGGAATTCACGGACCAAATGACCATGGGCTAACAGAGACTCATGTTTTGCTTTGTATGTTTGAAAGATACCCTTGTGAGTTATCTAACTGGGAATGCTGAACCCTCATATTCACTTTGGCTAAACTTCAGAGCACATGTTTTTCATGACTGCAGATTTTGTCAGCCATCACTAACAATGACATTGCTAAAAGGGATCTCTTTTTCTACCACTACTGACAGGAGGAAGTACCACAACAACCAACCACCCTTTCAGTGTTCATACGGGCTTTGAAATATTGCTTTGGCACGTAAAAATGTTGATCTATCTCAGATTTTAAGTGAACACTGAGAAGCTTTCTTTTCTTGAAAGATGAAAACACTGTAGTGTTCTGGTTCTTCACACCAAGATTCAAAGGTTAATAATCAGTTATTATTTAGCAAGACTTTAGGGTACATTTGCTGTTCAATCAATTATCAGCCAGCAACCTTTGGTTCTGAAAAATAATGCCAGTTTAGAATACAGTTCCTTTAATGACCATTGGAGGCTGACTCCAACAGTGAGTTAATCACCATAGACTTACATATTAGTGACCTCACTGCAGACAGCGAGATGAAACACTATGTTGTTTGTGTGTAGCCATTTCCCTCATTGCCGGATTTCAAAAATGGCAGGTTTGAATCGTGAAGGAGTCGCTCTAATGACGTCCCTCCCTGGCCAATCAGTGACATGCAGTCCGTTGACGTCACATTTTGGGATCACCTCAGCTCGCTTGGAATCCCGACCAACCAGGTACTAAAAAAGTGCCTGGTAACAGGTATTACCACCTAATGGAAAATCCTAAAAACTGAGCCGAGTCGAGTCAGTACTAGTGGAAAAGGGCTATTATAAAACTCACACAGTGTCTGTGCTTAGACATCCACCATACGTGCTGCTGAATCAAAGCATGCTGTATATACTGTTTTGTTCTGTTGTACATATTCATATATATATATATATATATATATATATATACTACCAGTCAAAAGTTTGGACACACCTTCCCATTCAATGTTTTTTCTTTATTTTCATGACTATTTACATTGTAGATTCTCACTGAAGGCATCAAAACTATAAATGAACACATATGGAATTATGTAGTAAACAAAAAAGTGTGAAATAACCAAAAACATGTTTTATATCTTAGATTCTTCAAAATAGTCACCCTTCGCTTTGATCACTGCTTTGCACACTCTTGGCCTTCTCTCAATGAGCTTCATGAGGTAGTCACCTGAAATGGTTGCCCAACAGTCTTGAAGGAGTTCCCAGAGATGCTGAGCACTTGTTGGCCCTTTTGCCTTCACTCTGCGGTCCATCTCATCCCAAACCATCTCGATTGGGTTTACGTAGGTCAGGTGACTGTGGAGGCCAGGCCATCTGGCGCAGCACTCCATCACTCTCCTTTT
>VUQS01050466.1:45329-55512 GCA_015108495.1 Heterochromis multidens | reverse complement strand
ACCAATGGCTGGACAAAGCTGGACTGAAAGACAGCACAGAGGCACTAATAATGGCAGCACAGGAACAAGCCCTGAGCACAAGATCGATAGAGGCTGGAGTCTACCACACCAGGCAAGAACCCCAGGTGCAGGCTGTGCAAAGATGCCCCTGAGACAATCCAGCACATAACAGCAGGGTGCAAGATGCTAACTTTGAACCATAACATTTTTATCCAAATCGGTGATGGGGAAACTTATTATATTCTAAAAATTCGATGATTTGAGATTGGAGTGACCCAGGTCTTGAAAATGAAAAATATGCACATATTTAACAAAATTATTTTCTGAGTTGTAATTAGAGTACCATCTGGAAACTCCAGTATTTTGTTCTATTTGGACAGGAAAATCTACTGATATTTTTGTTTTTGTGGTACAACTTGTCATATTTTCTCAATCCAGCATGAAAGTTGAATGAAATTAGTATTTTCTTCAGTTTTATGACTAAGAATTTCATGTTAAAAAGTATTGTGCATGCTTTATTTTACAATATTGTGAAATTCAACTATATACTATTCAGAAATTGTCACTAGTTGTATTTTGCAATGTGAAGTGTTTTTTAATGTGTGCTCAAATATGGGAGTGCTGGACTTTTTTTTCATATTTTAACTATCCAATACTCAGACAGTTTTTGATGTATCTGTCCTAAATTATAGATCCTCTTTTATTTTGATTGTAAGAAAGACCAGTGAAAATTTCAGGCTTTTATCTTTAATAGTCTTGAAGATATTCATGTTCAAACACTGCTGCAGATTTCAATGTGCAAAAAAAGAGGCCTGAAAGTTCCTATCTCTATTGCTTATACCTCAATTATGGGTAATTATAGCTAATCATGTATATGGTCAGTTATATACTTTAACTATATATAGTGGTAATTATACCATCCTATTCCTTATACACAAATTTTCAGAAAGGCAGTGTTGTTTTCTTATCTTTCTCCAGGTGCTTCTTTGGCTCTTCCAGGGTCCATCAGCATTACACTGTGCTGTTCACTTTGGACTCTGTCACCATTAATTAACCAGCAGGAATTGAACACAAGGAGGACAATCAAGAGACAACAGACAGCTGCAGATATTGTTTTTTCATGTTCCAATTGCCTCTGCTGTAAAACTGAATTGATCAGCCTCTTTAGACAATAGAGCGGATGGCTTTGAGCCAGACAGGCCACCACTCAGATAAACTACTGGCAGTAGAGACACGATGTAACAGAGTGTGAAGGAAAAGGGATCATGCTGAACAGGTAAGTACAGGTTCTTAAAATAACCGAAGAAGGGAGTGAAAATATGCACAATTATAACAGTATTATGGGACTGTGAAGTGAAGATGTGGAGGCCATCTGGGCTCAGTTCATCTGTCATCTTATCATCTGCCTTCAGCTCGCTGGTTCTGCCCTCCACTTGGCAGAGCTTCCTGCTGCACAGCTGGCTTTACAATCTCTCTCCATCTCCCTCTCAATCACGTGTGTGTACACTTCAGCATGTGTGTGCTGGCATGTGTGCTTGTTTACCTAACTCATGTCTGTGTAGGATATGTAGTGCAATGTGACATGATTTATGAAATTATTGCAGTTACTCTGTTGTGGGATATCAAATGCATCTTTAACTCACTAACAAGGCACTATTTCCTAATAGTATCAGAGATAGAGGAGTATAAGTCATACATCCATCAATAATTATTGAAAATTTGAATTCTTTGTGGATAGGAAAATTATTAGTTTAGTGAATAAATCATTAACTTATAACAATAAGACTCAATCAAACAAAATTATATGCAACATTTATTAGGCATGGTTACTTGAGTGTGAAATTATGAATTCCAGATCTGAAAAATTAAAAACCTTTTGTTTTCACCTTTTTACAGGGCTTCTGACGGGTTCCAGCATTCGGTGATACGTGCATGTGCATCTGTGTATTTGTGGCTTGTGTGAGTGTGTGTCTGCCCGGGGCACTACTGTGGGGAAGGCTATAATAGGTTTCCATTTCTACATATGTAGCGTAATGTTCCCTGGCAGCAGCAGGAGTGATAGTGTTTGAAAAGGTGTTTTTACATTTGAACTTGTGTCAAACTGCATGCTACTGCTTAACCTGTCTGTGTAACTTGCCAACACGATTGTATTATTTATCACCAATGTCAGCGCATTCATATCTGATGAGGTATATTAAAGGAGAAGTGAAATGAGACTACTTAGATGTAAAGACTTTGTTTCAAGGTAATCACTAACACCATTCCTGGAAGAAGACTTGTGTTGTATTTTCAGTGTTCCCAAAGTATCTGATTTTAAAATCACTGATTTCACCAGGCCAAACAAATCAATTTCCAGGAGTAAACACTCAAGTGTTTTAGTAAATGTACTAGCAAATTTAATTTTAAAGCTGCAGTAGGCAGAAATTTAGTAAAGACAAAAATAGCAGCAACAACAAAAAAAGACAGAATTTGAAAATAACTCTTCTCACTCTATTCTAATTAATTCCCACCACCGAGCACAGGCATATACACGCCTCATATGCACTCAAGTAAGTCAATGCTGACTTTTGGCTTCAACACATAATCTGAACTCCCTCACAGGGGCGAGTCCTCTACTCAGTCAATTACATCACGGTGTCATACATCCTATATGGGATTTTTTTTCATACCACTCAGTTCCTGTTTTTATAATTGCAATTGTCTCCCATTGAGGTTGAAATTTTCTAAAGCTCGAATACAGAGCCCAGAAGAGGTGTAGAACTATAGTTCGAGATTATTCGAATGAGAATGTAATTAAACATTATGAATGCATGATTTTTTTTTGTAGTGATGCCAAAAACATGTTGCCAAACCCCACTTTTAAAGACATCAACATTATAAAAGTAAATCTACACATATCGTTTTCAATAGCAAACCTTATTAGTGATGACTTCTGTACTACCAGAGAGTCCAAGAGTCCAAAACAGGTGAAGCTATAATATTACAACTTACTTATACTATAGCTGCATTGCTTGGTCAACTTTTCTTTAGCTTTGTCAGTTGTATTATAAAGTACTCCATAAAAGAGGAATGATTTACAGGTTTGAGACAAGAGTTTATAATACAGATATAAAATGAAGCACTCATCACACTTTGTAGAAGGCTGTTTGTTGCTAGTGGACCAAGGTTGCTTAGTTAACCTCTAATGTAAACTCACCAGCCACTTCATTAAATAGATAGACCTTGCTAGTACCAGGTTGGACCCCTTTTTGTCTCCAGAACTGCCTTAATTTTTCATGATTTTTCAGATTCAACAAGGTGCTAGAAACATTCCCCAGAGATTTTGGTCCAATCTGATATGATAGCATCACAGAGTTGCTGCAGATTTGTAAGCTGTCATTTCATGTTGTGAGTCTCCTGTTCCACCACATCCCAAAGGTACTCTGTTGGATTGAGATCTGATGATTGTGGAGACCATTTGAGTACAGTGAACTCACTGTCATGTTAAAGAAATCAGTTTGACATTATTTGAGCTTTGTGACATGGTGCATTATCCTGCTGGAAGCAGCCATCAGAAGATGGGCATGCTGTGGTTATAATGGGATGGTCAGCAACAATACTGAAGTAAGCTTTGGCATTTAAATGATGCTCTGTTGGTACTAATGGGTCCAAAGTGTGCCAAGAAAATATCCTCCTCACCGTTACACAACCAGCAGTAGTCTGAACCATTGATACAAGGCAGGATGGATCCATGCTTTTATGTTGTTTATGCCAAATTTTGATTCTACCATCCAAATGTCGCAGCAAAAATCGAGACTTATCAGACCAGGCAATGTTTTTCCAGTCTTCTGTTCTCTAATTTTGGTGAGTCTGTGTGAATTGTAGGCTTAGTTTCCTGTTCTTAGCTGACAGGAGTGGCACCAGGTGTGGTCTTCTGCTGCTGTAGCCCATCTGTTTCAAGGTTCAATTTGTTGTACTTTCAGTGATGCTCTTCTGCATACCTTAGTTGAAATGAGTGGTTATTTGAGTTACTGTTGCCTTATTCTCAGCTCGAAGCAGTTTGGCCTGATCAGTCTCCCCTGAACTCTGGCATCCACAAGGCATTTTCTACCCAGCAAACTGCTATTCACTGGATATTTTCTCTTTTTTTGGACCATTCTCTGTAAACCCTAGACATGGTTGAGTGGGAAAATCCCAGCAGATCAGCAGTTTCTGAAATACCAGCCTGTGCGGTACCAACAACCATGCCACATTCAAAGTCACTTAAATCACTTTTCTTCCCCATTCTGATGCTCTTTTTGAACTTCAGCAGGGCATCTTGACCTTGTCTACATGCCTAAATCCATTAACCTGCTGACATGTGATTGGCTGAGTAGATATTTGCGTTAACAAGTTGAACAGGTGTACCTAACAAAGTGGTAGGTGAGTGTATTTACCAGTCATGTCAGTCAAGGTATTTCTTTACTCCCTTTTTAACTCCAGTCACTAGCCTTAACTTTGAGATAATTTATTTCAGTACCCAAATTAATATATAAGCATGTGAGATGCATCTCTGCTGCTGCTTCTTTGCTCAGGGGGGTCTGACTATGGGCTGAGAATTTCGTGCTGATATTTGATGTTCCAATTAACAAAATGCCAAAAGTAAGCTACAGGGAGTAAGACTACACAGGGTAGAAGATGTCTTGCAATTTTTTTATTCTCATCTGTATGTTTAATCTGATATATCACAATAAGTAGTCTTTCTTTAAAGATGACTTAATTTTAAGTGTCTCTTCTTACACCAAGTTCAGTTAATGCTGGCTTATGTAAATTAAAATGTTTGCCTTTTTTAAGTAATGTATCAATAAAATTGATATATTTAAATCAGCTCTGTAGCTGGATTTCTTATTATATTAAGTACTCCTAAATTATCTGAGTGTTAAAATCTGTTTCACTGCAGTTTAATTATATATGTACCTTGATTGTAGCTACTGTATAAAAGCATACACAGCTTCATAGCATTGCTTAGACGGACCTGTATCATAAATATAGTTCTAGCCTTTGTAACAAATCAAACTGCTTGATTTTAATGATATTATGAGTTATAACTGTGTACAGACCTCTGCCTCCCTAGAGGCCAGCCTCCCAGTGAGCAATATGGTGGCTGTGCTCAAGCATCCCTCTGATGAAAAACAGTGACCAATGCGGCATTTGTGTTAATATATCTACAGGACACCCCTAATGAGCTAGATCGATTGAATAGCTCTAAAATGTTTTCAGGTGACTTATTAACAGTTAGGCCATCAGCTACAGTGTATCAACACTAAGTCACAGTGTTTCTGGCCCTACTTAACTTGGCTGTGCTGCTTTCTGGTGTTACCAGTAAAGTAACTATAGCTAACTGGTAACATTCAGCTTATCATGTGAGTCTGCGCAGAGTATCTGAAAGGCTGAGAAGCTAGTTCATCACTTTTTCTTCTTGTTTTGGTATGTTAATGAATTTAAGACATAAAAACTCTAAATGTGATTTGTTGATTTATATATTTCTTGCTTACGTCAGAGCTTTTTAAGCTCAGACGGTCACATGTTCGCCTAAATGTATTGCCCACGGTGAATTTATATCTGCTTGCATCCATTTTATCCTGTAATCATGATCCCTCTAAAATGTCCACTCTGAACACTTTTAGGATACAACAGAGTGGAAGAAAAGTATCTATTATGGAAATTAGGAAGCCTCATTAACTAATAATAACTTTTCCATTAACTAAAACTAGGTTCTTCTTCCATGTCAAAGCATTCTGCTAAACTTCCTGAACAGAACACACTGACCTGACAGCCTGTATAAGCAGCCTGTTTTCATTACTGCTCATGCAAGCACATCCATCATTGTTGAGGTTTACTGTATCAGCATATTGATTTGCCCATGTCTGAATAGTTTTGAGTTATTGCTGTCCCCAGTTATGAATACAGAGGACCTGTGCATCAAAGAGCTCTCAGTAAACACACATTCAATGCCATTCACAATATCACTAACTAAAACAACATTAGGGCTACCCACCCGGAACTACTCAAGTGCTATTACTATTAAAACAATCACAATAAAAAGACCAGTTCATATCACTGGGGGCAATTTTCCTCACCAGTGTGATGAAAGATGTGGATGGGATATAACACACAAAACAGAAGCAGCTAGCAGAGATTGTAAAGATTACAGAGCAGTAATAAAAGAATGATACAGTCTAATATACACTGTGGTGGGATGATAAGGTGGGTGGTTGTATGTGTGTGAGTGTGTGTGTATGTGTGTGGCAGGAGAATAACGATTGGTATGTGGGTAAGGCTGTCAGAGCAAGGATTAAAAAATATGTGTGTCTGTATGGATGGTGTGAGGAGTGTGGGTGAGACAGTGTGTGTTGCTTTCCACGGGGGATATAGCCAGTGGATCGCTCGCAGCATCTCTAGTCCCAGCGTCCCCACAGATATCTGTGTGTGTGTGTGTGTGTGTGTGTGTGTGTGTGTGTGTGTGTGGTGCTGAGTAGATTGGGCTGCAGAGTGAATGGGCTCATTAGCGGTAGCAGAGTAACACATGGCCTGGGGCACACACAGACACACAGCACACTCTCTCTCTTTCTCTCTTGCTTGCTGTCTGTCTGTCTGTCTCTCTCTCTCTCTCTCTCTCTCTCACACACACACACACACACACACACACACACACAGTCACACTCCAGACTTGAATACTAATGCCCTCAGATTGTGAACACAACGAGCCTCATTTATAAAAGATTCTTATATTCTAATGCACCAGTCTGGGCTTCACAATACATTCCAAGCAAAAGATGAACTTATGAAAAATTGATCTTGGTGCCAAAATCAGCTGTTTACATGAATTCTTTCCAATGTTCTATGATGTTACAAATACAACTAACATTTTTTTTTTCTAATGATTAAGTAGGTGATATGTTTCCCCAAGATGTTAACACTTAACAAGAAGACAAAACTGGGGAGCCCACACAGCCCTGAATGATAAATGGAAACATGTTTAAAAAATGGAAATGGGCTTTAACACCTCCAGAAAAGTTATCAGTGATGACAGTGTTTCATCTGTGTCTCTGCCTATTAGATATATGTTTAGTGAAGAATACAATTAGTGGCAACAAGAGAAGCTCATACCTGTTTACCCACAATTAGATTAAATTAGCTGATAAAAAAAACCAAACAAAACAAAAAAAACCAAAAAAACCCAACAACAACAAATATGCAGTCCTCCTGAGAAAGCTAGACTCACCACTGATGACTAAAACATCTGTGAAAACATTTATTTAATTAAGTCCTAAGCCTGTAGTTATGATATCACAATGCTGTTTATGAATGCTGGCCAAGAAAGTGCTTCAAATGTGAAAACAGAAATATAATGGCTTGAAATGGAAAATGAAAATATTGTGATAGTCTGCAAGACCCATCCATCCACCCCAACCTCCTGCCACTGTGGACTCTATTGCTCTATAACTTTATCTCTTCACCTTCCCCTTTGCTCCCATTATAATACAACCACTAGATGGCACTGTTACAATAAAACTATGAGTTGTAATAAACTGCTTGCATAATGCCTCAGTCACACTAGGGTAAAAACAGGACAGGAACCTCCTTGCAGCTAGGAAAAATTGATGGTTGCCCAGTGATTGCATTGAATCTTATTGCATCAGCCTCTGGGTGACCACTTTTGATCACATGGCAAGTACACAGGTGACCTGGCAGAAGGCAACCTGTTTCCAAACAATCACCGTTCGACTCAGACTGACTCATCACTCTCACACAGATTGTAAAGGTTTGCTAATAACTGCCGTCTAATTTATAAATGCAAACAGATTGCCAGCTCATTGCAATCAATTTGAATGCGATAAGCGCAACGTGTCTGCAACATGTCTTTTTGCAGTAGGGGACACAACTTAACCGGTTGCCAACTGGTAGTATTTTGATTATATTCCTATATAAAAGCAGGGTTGCTGAGCACCCATGTCTTTTTGCAGTTAAATTGCCATCGTGCAGCAACTATGTCACTATTTGTGGAGGAATTTCTGTTTTAAATCTATGAGGTTCTGGCTGGACTCTTAATGTAAGCAGTTGAATTTCTGTTTAATGTGAATTTTTGCATACAGATTTGCAATGGACGGCAACAGATTTGTGATTTTTACCGATTTATTACAGTTAATCACCATAATATTACACACAGATTGCATGTAAATGCCAACATTACCCCATTCAATTTCAAACTGATAAATGCCTGACAATCTGATAACTGATAATCGCTGTCTTGACAAACCAAAGTCCCTTTGAGGATGGCAACTGACTGTGAGTAGTCGTGGACCTGGTCCCTATCTTTGAAGAAACCACTACAAAGGCAACAAGATCGCAAGTTCATCGCACATGGTCACAATAATTTTGGTCGTGCTATGGTCTCCAACCACGGTTTTCCCTAGTGTGACTGTAGCATTAATAACCTGTTGTATTTTTTA
Source organism: Heterochromis multidens (assembly GCA_015108495.1). Lineage (NCBI taxonomy): Eukaryota > Metazoa > Chordata > Actinopteri > Cichliformes > Cichlidae > Heterochromis > Heterochromis multidens. The sequence goes on along the minus strand of VUQS01050466.1, from coordinate 47,041 downwards.
TGAGAGGAAAGTATCTAAAATCTGAGACACTCACAGCTAACGGTGGGTTAGTGGTTAGCTGACATGGGTGCAATGGTTAGCTCTGTCATCTCACAACAAGAAACTTCAAACCTGCCGGCTAGCTGGGGTCTTTCTCTGCGTAGTTATAACGGGATTATCTCTTCCTCGCACAGTCCAAAGACATGAATGTTATGTTAACTAGTTATTCTAAATTGGCTATGAATGTGAATGTTTGTCTGTTTCTCTGTGTTAGCCCTGTGATAGACTGGCAACCTGTCCAGAGTGCCCCCAGTTTCTCACCCTATGACAGCTGAGATATGCTCCAGACCTCCACACCCGATGGATAGATGGATTAATGACAGGAACCTTAGCAGGACAAGAGCTGGTGAGGTTGGCAGGTCCCTTGCTGTATAGTAATGACTAACAATGTGGAAAAAATAAAGGAACAACGTGTTCATTAGTTATGCAGTTCCTAAATCATTTTTAGATCTGCCACTTAACCAGCAGAATTAAGAATAAGCTGTTAATTTACTACAGCATATTGCAGGATTATTATTTCTGATGCTTGATGTACTGTAACAACTGGCAGAAATAAAATTGCACTAATGCACGTTGCATTGCATTCCCATAACCAGGATAATAAACAATCCAACAAAACAGTAAAAAGCTTAAAATGCTTGAAACTCAAAAAGCAATGATAACAAGGTGTTGTACACTCGAGTGAACAACAGAAGCATCTAAATGTTAAATGTGTGTTAAGCTGTAACGAGACCATATTTATTAAAAAAAGGCCCGAGGAAATGTTACTCACTGACCTTCAAACATAATGCATGCATGTATGTACGCAGGGTTTTATGTTTCCTCCTCTGAACCACAATATACATGCAGAGACCCTGAAAAGTCTCTGCAATACAAATAGTGAGTCCAAAAGACATCTGCTGCCTAAATGTAAATGCTAGAGCTGAGCGTGTGAGTGCAGGCTGGTGACTCTCGTTATCAAGTGGACACCTGTCATCACAGATGTTTTAGTGAATCAGAGCCGCAACACCTGCAGAAGCCTTAATAGCGACTATATTTGCAATTAACTTCAAAAAGTGCAAAAATAAAAATCAAACAATATCCCACTAAAACGCGGGATATTTACTGAACTAAGACGTGTACGCTCATGCTGAGGATTATGTGAGCGGCTCTGGCTCTGCAGTCACAGTGATGTCTTTGACCTTAACAGTGCTTTCAAAAACAAGTACAGACAAAAAAAAAATACCAGAGAAACACTGACCACAGCTACTTCAATTGCATGTTACAGGGCAAAGAACATTTATTTATAGCTTGTTGTTTGGCTGATATTGAAAGTCACACACTCCATTAACCTCACACCCTTTGCCAAAGACATGCTGGCTGCCACACCATATAGAAGGATGATGCCCCAGCTACTTGACTTAATGCAGGCCATATGTGGATCTCACTTATTTCTCTCTGCCAAAACAAGTAATACACTACATCTGACTATGGTCTGACTCAAGCCCAGGTTGCTCTCAGCAGCAGGCGGGCACCTTGCATGCCAGCTCTATTGTGAGTGCTTTTTTGAGAGAATGAAAGGGACTGCAAGTGTAGTCCATTCACTATGTGGAATTAAGATGAACAAATCACAATGTTACAAATATAGTGTTTGGTTATTTGTCTTACCTCAGGGCTGTGCCTCTGGCTTTGGG
>VUQS01050466.1:32263-45309 GCA_015108495.1 Heterochromis multidens | reverse complement strand
ACACCTGTCAAAAAAAAAAAAAAGACAAAAAAAAAGAAGAAATTAAAAGTTATGTTCATAGATTAAATTTAAATTTTGAGACAGCAATGGCAGAATGGAGAACACGGGTAAATCTGCACGAGATCGCTTGTGAGCACCGCGTGATAAATGTTACTGGCTTTACTCACTGTTTGATTAATGTTCTTATTAAGAAACAAATGAAAGCCTGTCCATTTTTTAAAACTCCAGAGTGTGACTGATACAGTTATTCCACAATCGGAGGAGGAGTGAGGAGCAATGCGCTTCTATCGATCACCTAATGGTTTGATTCAAATCAATTCTAGACAGTGTTGATTAATTGATCAGTGCGTTCATTTGGTTAGATTGAATGTTCTGCCAAAAAAAATAATAAAAAAATGTGTGTGTAACCGTCTTATCTCTAGAACAGCTTTTAATGAACATCAAAAATAGCAGAGTGGTAATATTTGTCACAGTGATTTAAAAAAAATCTTTGTTGTTGAAATAATAAAAACAAAAAAACAAAAAAAAACAAGAAGCACTCAGAGAGCACAAACCTCTACCAAGGTAGCTCACTCTCTAGGCAGTGTTTACCTTTAAGGAAACAGTATTGTATTTTGTATATATTCATTTTGTTTTCTTTGTTCTTTTAAAATGTAATTTAAGAAGTTTGTAGTGCAGTAAAAACAAGAGCAAAGTTCAGGCTTTTGTTATTTGCCCTGTTGAAACCCATTTTAATATACTTGACATAATTTTGAGTACAATTATTACGTCCGCCAACGAGGTTATGTTTTTGGTTGGATTTGCGTGCGTGTCATTCTGTCTGTAAACATGATAGCTGGAAAAGTTTTGAACTTTGTAGGGGTGTAGAGTGGGGTCATGTTAACAATCCATTAAAATTTGGCTTACATCCACCAAGGTCGTCAAGGCCAACTCAATGATTTATTGGTCAAAAATTGACAAAAAGCCATAAAACTTAGAAACTATGATTCTTACAAGTGTGGTGTGTATTGTCAATGTATAGACAGTACTGGATAAAGATTTAAAATATGTCACATTTGACCTCTGACCTCACTTTTACATTTCACATCTGCCTTTCTTTCAAGTTGACCCCAAAATGCGTTATAACAAACAAAGAAAACAAAATGAATATATACAAAATACAATACTATTTCCTTAAAAGTAAATACTGCCCAGAGAGGGAGCTGCCTTGGTGGAGGTTTGTGCTCTCTGAGTGCTTCTTGTTTGTTATTATTAGTTTTTATTCATGTGGATATAGTACATGTGTAGCATTCATTTCATTGTTTAGTACATCCGTTTAAATGTTCAGTACTAAATATCCAGAGAAAAAAGTTTATTGTGTATAGTGCTTTTCTTAAATATTTTACAGGAAATAAAAACTACAAACTGTACTAATTAATACAACTTGAAGTCACAATCTATCTTTTCACCTTCTTAGTGGAAAGTAGAAGTGAGGCTATCAGCTCTCCTCCTCTCCACTATTAGAAGAAGCACTTCTTGTCATTAAAATTACAAGAAAACCTCTCTATTTTCTCGTTATCTTCTCCTCCTTTATCCCCCACTTTTCTTTGCTTCCTCCCTGCCCTCTCTCTTCACCCCGAGCCTCTGCTCACGCCTTTATTTCTATTCATACTTTTCCTCCTTTCAGCAAAAAGAATTGGGGGTGGGGGGTGGGGGGTGATTAAGTATGTCAGTGAGGCCTTTTCCTAACCTCTACCCCTCTCCTTCATTCTCTTTTCCTCCCTCTGACACCTCCAAGTCATTTTTGCGCATGACTACATCAATTAGAACGACAAAACAAAAACAGTAAACTCAGTTCTTGCAAATATCAGCCATTAATTTCTCTTCAAGCACTGTAACCCAACAATTAAAATGAATTACTCAAACAAAAACAGGACCTTTTCTTCCCTCTGGCTTGTTGTTTTTTTCCCCCCTCTCTCTCGCTCTCTCTCTAGGAATAAGGTGATTAACTGGACCAGTGAAGGTTCTGATAGATCGATGTGGAGCTGCAGGCTAGAACAACAAACCTCCTCAGATCTTTGGCTTTGGGAGGCTTGCAGGGCTCATGGAGAGGATCTATGTGTGAATATATTTAGCTGGCTGGTGGCTTTACTTGGATTTAAATAAAGAACAAACCAACCAGCATTTATTCACACAATCTCCTCTGTTACAACACGGCTGTGAGCATTGTTTCCGACAAAAAGGACAAGCTGTTTTACCAAAAGCAACACGATTCAGACCCTAAAGCTTTTCCAGACGTATATGATTATATTTCTAAAATCCCTTCTTCGCTCGCCTTTCTCGTGTGGGTGCGAGACATCTCAATGTTTCACAGCGGGGCCGGCAATACGGTTTTAACAAGGCTTTAAACACCCCCACACCAATTTAAACAGGAAGTGAACAATGAATTCTTTGCTTGTCTTGTACAGTGTCACTTTTACTTTTGCGTGAGAGACTTTGTAAAAGCATTTCCAACACCTGAACTCAGTTCAAAATCTGGAATTTATGATGCAACTCTTGCAAGGAGGTTGCATTACTGAAAATACAGAAGCTACTGGATTTTCACAAGTGGAACACAAAGAGACTCTACAGCCTGCATTTTAGCATCTTTCCCTCCGATGCCAGCTGGATTTGACACAGTAAGTCCACTGAAGACTTTTACATTCCTGTTCGTAAATATTATCAGTCTTTAATCTGTCCTATTACATATACGACCATTTACACCTCTTTTCTGAATTAGTTTGATGGCTGTAATCCCAATCATGTTCAGCAGACAACTAACAAAATGAACAAGTGTTTTTCTTTCCGATGTGTTAGCCAAGATAAGGATTCTCTGTTTACTCAGGTGCCTTTAAACCCATGTAGTCACTTTAACCCTTTCCATTTCCTCAGTAACCTTTTGAACTCATTGATCGATGCCTTTCTATACTTCTTATTAGTTTGTGCTGACTGTCTAGTTTGCTTTGACTCTACATTACGCGTTATCTCTATTTCAAGGTAGCCTCTGCACTTTCCTTTTTTTTCTCCAACTGGATACATTCTGCTGCTCTTCTGCAGAAGGTTTACCAACCTCTGATAGACATACTCTAAGTAACATAGAGGCCATACCATTGGAGATAATCTGCGCTCTGAGATCACACCTATCATTACGCCAACAATGAACAGTTGCATTTAGTAGCAAAAACTGGTGATTATACAGACAACAAAAGCTACCAAGGCTAAAAGTAAGCATATTCATTTCAAAAACCCAGGTTTGAGCTTTAATTAAAGTTGTACTGAAAGCAGTGTTTTGACACTTGTCCCGTCGTCCTTGTTTTCTCTATAAACATCCACTGTTCACTTCTTTCAACTTTTCTTTATTTATGAGGCCACTTCACAATTAAACCAACCTGCACTGTGATTTGAGGTCACTCTGTAACTATGTGCTTTAGATGATTAATAGGATGTTGCCACTGGATAGGTAAAAGATCAGGCCTGCTCGCTTCAGCACATTTTGCACACGTCAATTGCACAGACTTAAAGGCACCCTAAACACCTGTGTACTTTGATACGCTGGTTCTGCATTTGTATCTACGTTTTCTAACTAGCATACATTCCAGTCTGTGAGTATTACAGTACTATTGTTTGTACTGAATTTCCAGCATTAAATATTGATCAGTTGAAGAGATAACACCAACAGTAGGACTGTGTATTCTGTAGTCTGCATGCTCATTTGCGTTTTTCACTGCATGCCAAGTTTCAAGCTAAACAGAAACCCATTCACAAAAATACTGCTTCATAGTACTAGTAGTAAATGCTTTACTTCCTTTTTAGCTACCCTCTCACACTTTGTGATCTGTCAAGAATACAGATGATATACCAAGCCAATACAAAGTGTTTTAAAGGGACCACACACACACACACAAAAAAGGTGCTGAAAAAACACGTTTGTCAGACTTCTGAACGACATTGGGAGTTTTCAAATAAATTTACATGCATTTTCCTAAATGTTTTTTCTGTGACCGGAAACATGATTTTCCAGTGTTCATGTTTCAAAGCTTGTGAGACATCCTGCAAAGTAGTCTTTTCAAATTCTTTTTAACAAGCTTATGCTGGGTGGGGTGTCATCATATTTTCATTTTCATTCACAACTGTATTAGAGCTATATGTGGTCCAGTAAATCTTGGACCAAATCTGATTAGTCATAGCCAAATAAGAAATTTTCGGGCTAAATAAAGGCCATGACTGGCCGACCAGATTTAGCCTAGGAAACTATTTCCATGGATGTCTGGTGCTTGGTGTGTCACTGTTATCAGAGAAAATTGTAATTTTTGACGTCTTCTTCATCTTCAGGGTATGACAAGGTGATGTACTATGTATCAAACCCTGCATATTTAATGAGTAACTATTTTGACAGCAAGAGGTGATGTGTGAGGATCTGTCAGATTTAACTCAGCCGGTAATGCAGTAGACCTTTATGTTGATGTAATGGCTCAATAACACTAGAGTAAAAATGGTTCAGCAACCACCCTGCAACGAGGAAAAATTGGTATTTAACTGGTGATTACATTGATTTTTAATTTTTTTGTTTGTTTCTGCAACTGATTGCAAGTAGCTGCAGCAACCAAATAGTCACCCAGAAGTTAAGCGTGCAACACCCTCAGCATCTGAGCAACCACTTTTGATAGCAAAGAGACTGCACAGGTCACCTGGTGGGAGGCAACCTGTCTCCAAACAATCATGGTCCAACTCAGACTGACTGCAATCACTCTCAGACAGATTGGTGAAGGTTTGCAAACAACTGCAGTCTAATTTATAGATACAAACAGATTGCCAACATACTGCTATCAACCTGAGCCAGTCTGCATCGATAAGTGCAACTCATTAGCAATGGGAACTCAACTCAGCTGCTTGCCAACTGGTTGTATTCAGGTTATATTCCTACATAAAAGCAAGGTTGCTGAGCACCTATCTTATTTGCTGTTAAATTGCCATCCTGCAGAAACTACGTCACTATTGGTGGAGGAATTTCTGTTTCAAATCTAGGAGATTCTATCTGGACTCTGAATATAAATAGTTAACGTGAATATCCGTATATGTAGACAGCAAAAGATTTATGATTTTTGCCGATTTGCCACAAATAAACTGCATGTAACCCCATTCAATCGCAAACTGATAGCCGACTAAAAGCAGACCGGTAGACTGAATCTGTCTTATTGACGTTTTATTGCTGTCTTGACACATCAAAGTCGCTTTAAAGACTACAACCGACTTAAGTGGTCACAGAACTGGTCTTCAAAGCAACCATTTCAAAGGCAATTGCAAGAGATTGCAAGTTCATTGCACATGGTCGCAATAATTTTAGTCGTGTCGCAGCCTCCAAACACCATTCCCTAGTGTGACTGTAGCATGCCTGAGAATTTATTACAAAATTTCTATTTCCTGCGCTTTTCCTGCCAGCATGAGTCAAAATTCATGCCATTACTGTGGGCTAATGATTGATTGACGGTGTTGATTGATAGCAGGTTGTCTACCAATTGGAAAGCCAGTGGTTCAATCCACAGGTTCTCTAATCCACATGTTGAATTGTACTGAACCCCTGTGATAGTAAGAAAGTGTTAGACACCACTTAAAGGCATAGATAAAAGCAATGCGTCCATTTACCACTGATTACATTGTATATAACCAATGTTGCAATAGGGGGAAATGACACATTTATGCATGTTGGGAAAACTTCACTAAACTAACTTTTCAAACCAAAAAAAAAAAAAAAAGCATAGCAGTTGAATTTGGATATTTATTTATTTGGATGTTCCAGTTTCAGCACTCTTCATGCTGTTTCACTGCTGCAGTATTATGCGCTGTATAGGGCAGAGCTAATGTTTTTACTAACACCTGTGAATTTCCCATGGCGACAAACCAAACTGTCTGCTGTATATAACCATGCAGTGTGCAACAAGCTGAAGTTAGTTAGGGTGCATGCAGTTCTTTTGACCTTTGCCAACCACTTCCCTGAGGCAAACCCTCAAGGCTATAATGTTTAAACCTGATAAATCTCTTTAAACCTGATTTCATCCATAGATTAATTCTAAAGCTCCACAGCAAAAACAGATCTACTCCAGTTGCATTTTCTTGAATTTAACGTTATAAGTTCATGTAACATTACACAGCCTACACCTAACAAAGCTTTTCTACAGTCAATATTTTTGTAGCTTGCCACAGTGCAGAAGACTCGAGTATTTAAGCCTCCCTTTCTGCTAGACATTTTTACCAGCTGCAACTGTGCTTTCATATAGAGACAGAACTTTTAAGCCTGACTTTGCTCTGACCAAGGTGATCTGTCATCATGAGCTCGCAGAGAGAAAAGAGAGAAATACAGGCAGATAGAGACAAAGGACAGTCCTGCAGCGGTAATTGGGTTGCTGTTTTTCTGTCAGTTTCTAAAGTCATTAGGAACATCTCTCTCTTTTCTGCTCTCACTCGTTTCCTCTCCTCTTTCCCCATCTCCCCCTTCCTCTGCTCTTTCTTTCAATTCCCTCCTCTCCTCCATCTCCTTTTGCTCTGTGCCAAAAACATATTCATCATACTCCTCTGCTGCCCTCACAGTGTTGTGCCACGGCATACTAATGACACTGTGCATCTGTGTGTGTGTGTGTGTGCGTGTGTGTGTGTGGGTGAGAGAGAGAGAGAGACACACTGTCAGCATGTGTTTATATTTATGTGTTTGCTGGTGTAACTGCTTGTGAGGCGACGTCTGCATGAGTACACTGTATGTGCATGTCTGTATGTATATGTGCGCAAATGTGTAGTACATGCAAGTGTGTGTGTGTGTGTGTATGTTGATTATGAATGTGTGCATGTTGTGTTTTACTTCAGGCTAAGAAAGCTTGATAATACACCGTGCACTCATTTGCCATAAGCCTGTTAAGAGCATGCACGGAAAAATGCCACCGAATTCATATCAGCCTCTCTCTCTGTCTGTCGTCTGGTTTTCTTTCCCTCTTTCTCTATCTTTACCTCCTGTCTGTGTTGTTTCCAGTCTGTTTTGTCTCTCTCCCTCTAACGTATTCATTTCTTTTCATTCTTTCTCACCTCCCTCTCTGTTTATCTAAATCAATCCCAGTGTCTGTCTTGCACAGAGACTGACAGCAAAATAAAAAACAGAGAGAGAGAGAGAGAATGAATATATAGTGAAAACAGTCAAATAAGAATTAATCCTGAGACTGAATGGCAGACACTCAATATGTTTTGTATTTTTATATCAAAATGTCAAATATCTCTTTTCCCTAAAACATATTGAAAATACATTTTTTCGACTCATCAAATTTGTACAGTATAATCAAATATGATTTCAAGTAATTACCTACTGCAGTCTAAAACCCAGAGGTTTAAGCAGGTACTCCTTGAACAAGCCACAGAAAGAAAACAAGAAACAAAAACACTTATACACTGCTGCCTTTCCCCTAGCTCTTTTTAATTCTGTGGGGACTTGACAATATGTCAGCCACAAATGGGAGACTAGGGGAAATGTTTTCAGCCCCTTTCATGGTAATATCTGTTTTGTTTAATCTTAGAATGGTTCAATTAATTCAAAGTAAAACAGGTTTTAGTTTCATCTTAAATAAATATAGAAAAATCCCATTTTAATGTAAAGGCATTCAGACATTTCGATTAGTGCTTTGTTAAAACATCTTTGTCGGCAACAACATGCTCAAGACTTCTTTGGAACGATCCTTCAAGCAGATGATTCTGTTTCTCGTTATCTGAGATTTCCTCTGGTGTATCTTTTGTCCTGTCTTCCTCCCCTCACCCCCAACCAGTCACGGTGGCTAGCTGCTCCTCCCTGAGCCTGGTTCTGCTGGAGGTTTCTTCCTGTTAAAAGGGAGTTTTTTCTTTCCACAGTCGCCAAGTGCTTGCTCATAGGGGGTCTTCTGACTATTGGGGTTTTCTCTCTATTATTGTAGGATCTTTAACTTACAATATAAAGCGTTCTTGAAGTGGGTGTTGTTGTGATTTGGTGCTATATAAATAAAATTGAATTGAACTAAATTTAAATTCTGGTGCCTTTTGGAAAACTTCCAGGCAACTGTCATGTTCCTTTTAGTAAACAGTGGCTTCACATTTCCCTTCGGTGACCTTCTATAAGGCTCTCCCATCTGGTTCCCATAAAACCAAGAACTGGGGTCTTGGTTACTTATTTGACTAAGGTCCTTCTCCTCTGATTACTCAGTGTTGCTGGGTAGTCAAATCTAAGGAAACTGCTGATGGTTCCAAACTTCTTCTGTTTGACACATTATCCTTTCAATGCTGCAGAAATGTACTTGTATTCTTCCCCAGATCCACACCGTCACACAATCCTGTCTTGTACTGTACATCTAAAGACAATTCTCTCAAGCCCGAGACTTGGTATTCACTCCAACACACACTATCAGCTGTGACAACTTTAAAGTGTGTGCCTTTCCTACTTATGTCCAATCAATTTGATTTGGTACATTTAAGTGAAGCTGTAGACGTATTTCAAGAACAGTTGACAGAGATAAGATGTACCAAATGTCATGTTAAAGGACCTCAATACTTATGTATAAATGAGAAGTTTCTTATTTATTTCTAAATTAACAAAATAGTCCATTGTGGAGTCTTGCGTGTATATTAATGATAAAAAAAAAGATTGAATCTAATTCAACAAGACAAAATATGGATGCCACTTATTGTTTTAGGACACCATATGTTGAGGCCTCAGTGTCACCGTTTTGACTGCTGTTCATTTATTTGAGGTCCAGTTCAGTTTTTGGAATGATCAGACAGTGATTGTCTACAGCTGTCAGTCAAAGTGGCCACACACCTTTTCTTAACAGGAAACAAACAAATAAGTAATTTAAAAAATCACCCTGTACAGTTGTTATAAAGGGGGAAATAAGCTATAGAACTAAACAATTACTGTAGCAAGCTTTAAACAGGGCATTATTTGGATGAAGTTGTACATATGGGGATTCAGTGGCCACTAAAGGAACTGCAGTTTTTGGCACTTTTACCTTGGCTTCATTTTTCAGCCTTGGAGGTTGCTGCTTGGGTCAGTGATGGCTTATGTGACAAGTAGGACTAGCTAGTTGTTCCAAATCCCATTTGATTGAATAAATATATGCAAGCATCCCCCAAACTCAGATAAATCTTTAAGGTGGGATAAAGGTGGGAAACAAAGCAAGCAATCAATTTTATGTATCCTTTTTTATGCTGTCTATTCATCCTCCTACTACAGCCCACTAACATACAGTCATGTGAAAAAGAAGGTTTTCACAGTATTCTAAAAACTAAGTATGCCCCTATGATTCAGTAGCTTGTCATTTAGCAGCCATAACTTGAAAAAATAATTTTCTGTATGACTTTTCAGTCTCTCACTTCATTGTGGATGAATTTTGTCCCACTCTTCTTTACAGCGTTGCTTCAGTTCATTGAGGTTTGCAGGCATTCGTTCATGCACAGCTCTCTTAAGGTCCCACCCCAGCATTTCAGTTGGTTGAGATCTGGACTTTGACTGGACCATAGCAACACCTTGATTCTTTTCTGTCTCAGCCATTCTGTTGTAGATTTGCTGCTGTGTTGGGATCATCGTCCTGTTGAATGACCCAATTTGGCCAAGCTTTAGCTGTTGGACAGATGGTCTCTTTTTGACTGTAGAGCGCTTTGAGTGCTCCGGGAGAGTAGAAAAGCGCTATATAAGAATCATTCCATTAGTCCAGAATACTTTGTTATACAGAGGAGTTCATAGTCAACTCAATGACTGCAAGGTGCCCAGATACTGTAGCTGCAAAACAAGCCTAAATCATCACCCCTCCACCACTGTGCATTACAGGGTGTTTGTGCTGATATGCTGTGTTTGGTTTTCTCCAAACGCGGCGCTGTGCATTATGGCCAAACATCTCCACGTTGATCTCCTCTGTACAACGGACATTGTTCCAGAAGTCTTGTGGCTTGTTCAGATGCCGCTTTGCATCTAAGCTATCCTGCCATGTTCTTTCTCCTGGCAACCCTTTCAAACAAGCCATACTTGTTCAGTCTTTTTCTAGCTGTAGTGTCACAAACTTTAACATTTAACATATATAGGTATAGCCCTACGATTAGAAAGCCACTTACTGCAATTCTGAATGCACACTAAGCATCTGTAATTAACAGAGCTACTTTCAGTAACATTACACAAACTTAAACCATTATAAATGACCTGCCATCATTTATAATTATAATATCTACCATCATGGTTATTATACAATCAGAAGCCCAGTTAAAAGGGGATGAGAGGAATCGGTATCTTCATTAACAGAAAACATCTCACAGACTCTTTGATGAGCGCTGATATCTGTCTGCACAGTGGGGAGGGGGCAGCAGCATGACCCCCACTGACTGCTTTGAACTCATCTCTGGCATCATTAGCGCATGATGACAGTGATTAGAGGAGAAAGGGCCACCATGCCAATTTCCATACTGAAAAACAAGACAGGAAGAGCAGGACAACGCAACGGCTCATATGCAAAGTGCCCCAGAGTGACAAACCCGACCTCTTTAGTAAGTGAATACCGCATAAACATAGTTATACACCCCACAACAGCACACATCACTGCTCCATGGTTTGTAAACATCAGACAAGTGATGAAGAAGGTACGTCAAAGATTGACATTTTGACCTTTAATTACTACTCTTGATGTTTTTTAGCCCCAGAATTAGTGTGCAGAGCGTCGAGTGTGCCACCAGAATACTAGCTGACCTACTGTATTTAATTACAAAGACTTAATAAATCGAACAATTTAAGAAGCTATTACAGAATGATGAATTAAATTAGCATCTAAATGATTCATTACAAAACTTAAAGTAAAAACCAAAAGATTATTACATTTCCTCAATCTGTCGCCAAATAATTAGTCACTAAATACATTTCAAAGTATGGAAGGATTCTTGATTTTCTTTTCTCCATGTCTGCTTGTTACTTGTCCATCTCACTTTTCTGCATGTCTGTGTTTGGCTTTATTGTGTTTTAATAAGAAAAAAACAATCACCAGAAAGTACATGTAGTAGTTTTCCTGCAGCTTTTGATCATATTGCATATTTTCTTCAACATGAAGTTGCACAATGTTACAAACAAGCACGATCAAGAAAGACTTTAAGTATTGTGCTTAGAGAAAATGCCAGGTTAAATTTACAGTTTTGCAACAAAATTATGTATAATAATATTAACAATGTGTTAATACTGCTCAGAAAAAGTCATCCTAATGTATCATTTGATTGTTATAAAGTGTATATGTCAGCCTGCTCCAGTCCCTGTAAAATAGCTCCTAAAAACATGGAGTAGTCACAAGGGGTATCTTTCCCACAGAATTTATACAGTCAGACTAGAGCAATTCCATCCCACACCCTGTACGACTCCAGTATAAACACGTAACTGAAAGCCAGTTTTATAGTACTTTAATTTGTAGCTGTTTGTGACATCAGTTGTTACTACAATGTGTAATTTGCAATTAAATTTAGTCTTCCTTAGCTCTCTCCTCATCCCTGAGCATGACCAAATAGTGGTCATTTGTGACTGAATCACAGGGTGATTCATAAAGAATAAAATAACTTTGGGTAGGCTACTGAAAGCCAGTGCCTGCAAACAGTTTATAGAGGTGCATGTACCTCATTCCCATTTTCATTTTGTACTGCTCTTAAATATATTTAAATCCTAAATAATTAAGTCTCACCAGATTCTCTGAGGATCTCAGATTTTATCTCATTATCAGTCAGCATATCAGTACACTATTAACTGGAAATAGTCAAGAACTGATCTTTCTCACCCCTATCTCGCAGCAGATGGCTGCCCCTCCCTGAGCCTGGTTCTGCAGGAAGTTTCTTCCTGTTAAAAGGGAGTTTTTCCTTCCCACTGTCACCACCAAGTGCTTGCTCATAGGGGGTCGTCTGATTGTTGGGGTTTTCTCTATATTATTGTAGGGTTTTTGACTTACAATGCGCTTTGAGGTGACTGTTGTTGTGATTTGGCGCTATATAAATAAAATTTAATTGAACAGAATCTTTTCCCCCTTTGCCCTTTTTTCCTTTCCTGTTTTTACTGTGAACTAATAAAGGAATACATTTGTCCTTAATGAGGCGATGTTTTTATCTGGCTGAAAGATGATTTAAAGCTTTATCTTACTATAATGATCGTAGCGCATGTATGTATATACTGTATGTCTGTATGTACCCTATCTCCTCCTTAACGGGTGGGCCAATCTGAACAAAACTTTGCACGAACATTGGCACACATACAGTGATTATTAACATCTATATGTTTTTAAAAAAGATTTACTATAAATCCAAATACTTTTGATTTTGGTATATATGTTATGTTTATGTGATCATCCCCCTGCAAATGTGATGTTACGTTCTCCGTTTGTGTTTGTTTCACGTGTCACATTCAACGTATGTCGCAGAAATTTGTATCCTTGATGGAATTTTGTTTGATTCACCACTAAATACGAAATGAAGACTTTGAAAAAGCGCCGCAGGCCTGTACATAGTATGACATGTAAGAGATAGTAGTAGTGTCCAGGTCAAAATTGATGCCATAGTGAAAGTGACTTAAACATGCATTCTTTCTAACTGCCAGGAGGGGGCGACTCCTCTGGTTGCACAAAAAAGTCCAACTATATAGAAGTCTATTAGAAACTGAACCAAGAGCTCACTTGATTTATGACCTTTACCATTTATGAATTTTACTTAATACAATATGATGGTCATTTTGTAAAGTATGGTCACATTTAGAGGAAAATAGACAATAAAGTAGAGTATCCACTGGGGCCTGGCTACCTTGTGATTGACAAGAAAAAAACATAATAAAAATCAAGCAATAATTTTGAGTAAAATGCAACTGAAATATATAAAATCAAAGGTTTGTTTATTCAAATAATTAATCATTAAGGAAAATATGCTTGGTATAAACTGAATGTATACCAATCAAGTAAATTTCATTTGACCAGATTCCATTAAATGTAAAGTTTTACATTGTACTTATGTAACAAAATTACATG
>VUQS01050464.1:24125-53855 GCA_015108495.1 Heterochromis multidens | reverse complement strand
CACCCCAGTTAGGACGCTAAGGTCTTCTAATCAGATGATTTTGAATGCTCCCAGGACAAGGCTAAAAAATAGAGGGGATCGGGCCTTTTTGGCTGTAGGCCCTGTCCTGTGGAACCGCCTATCTTAGAACATCAGATCTGTTCGAAATTTAGAGACCTTTAAGTCCTCACTCAAAACCCACCTGTTTTCCCTGGCTTTTAGGGGGTGGCTGTAGCTCAGGAGGTAGAGCAGGTCACTTACTAATCGGAAGGTTGGTGGTTCGATTCCTGGCTGCTCCAGTCTGCATGCCAAATATCCTTGGGCAAGATACTAACCCCAAGTTGCTCTCCGATGCATTCATCGGAGTATGAATGTGTATGAATGGTTAGACACAAAGCACTTCAGCACAGAAAAAGTGCTTGTATGAGTGGGTGTGAATGGCAGTTGTATTAAAAAAAAAAAAAAAGCGCTTTGAGTACTCCGGGAGAGTAGAAAAGCGCTATATAAGAATCAGTCCATTTACCATTTAGTTCGAGTTGAGCCCGACACCTCAGTGCAGTGTTTTATTGTATTTTGTTTTATTTTATTTTATTCTATTTTAGTGTATTTTATTATTTCTATTGTTGTTGTTTTTTTGGCTGAACCTGTGAAGCACTTTGATCAACTACAGTTGTTTTAAATGTGCTATATGAATAAAGTTGAAGTTGAAGTAAGCAGCGTTCAGAACCAGCACTGAAACAGAATCAAGGACGTTCCAAGTCTAAATCAAATTCAGTCCAAAACACAGACTGAGACCTTTTTAGACCGGGGCGTCCTCATTAGGGCACGTACTGAGTTTAGTACAATCTGCATCTTCAGAACTGGGTCCCAATTTATTTGAAACAATGCTGTCAAAGAGGGATGTCTTCAAAATAAAAACAATCATAAGACACTGGATTTTATTCAGATTTCTGATGAACCCCAGTGAGAAAGCAGCTGTTTTTTTGTGGGTAACCTGAGCTGGAGATAATTAGCGCCTGGTTTCAGTTAGCTGTGAACCCTGACCACTGATTAGAGCTGGAGCTGTGCTCAGTGCCTGTTAGCTGGAAGCAGAGGTACAAAGAGGCTGCGAGGAGGCGAAATCTGTTTGAAAGTCGGCTGCTTTAACGCTGATCCTGCCTCTCTCTTTCATGACTCTCCATCTCGCCGCCTTCCAAAGACATCTTTATCCTCTTTAAACAGCAGCCAAGGTCATCGCTGCCATCCGCCTCCAAGTCTCGTCAAAGCTGGAGGAAGGTAGATGGCCCCTTCAAGTGGTCGCTTTCCCACTCAGAGTTGCACGAATACAGTCGGTCCACAGCGAGTAACGGTCACATTAATCATTATTTCATCTGTCAGCTGAGAGGGAAGAGGAAGCAGAGGACAAACACATGCATGTTTTATCTGCTCTGATTTAGCTGTGCATGGTTTGCTGAGAGAAACTGGGTTTCAGTGCAGTTTTCAAACTCCAGGTCTGCTTCACCAATTTGCATTTCTTCTGCAAACACCTCTAAGACCTCACAGACAGAACCAGGCAGTGTCATCTTCATAGCATCATTTATTCTTAGATAAGTAAGTGAGTCTCTGGGGAGACCCGAGAGGTCATGGAGATGGACTGAACAGCCTCAGACTATATTTATTCATAAAGAGTTTTTCAGTGACGAGTGTCTCAGACAGAAATACAGAAAATACTGATGACAGTTACATTTCTCTGTGGCACAGACCTGTGGGGTAAATGAGGACGTTTCTGAGTTAAAAACTGTCAGATAATTCCACTAATCCAACACTAATCCAACTTATATACACTTCTATTCAATTCAATTCAATTCAATTTGATTTACATGGTACCAAAGCAAGGCTATAAAGGGCTGTGACTTCAGTAACCAGGAGGACCACAGAAACATCATTAACGCGAACGTTAACCCTGACAGGAAGTTCCATTGACTATTACAGAGGAAACATGGCTCCTTCTGCAGGCCTTTAAATTCACACTGGACTCTAGCAAAGTTCCCGACTTATTCCATATAAATCCTGACAAAAGTTCCCACCTGACCCCCTCAGAGTCAGCCTTAGTATATTTATTGAAGCCATGAAAAATCTGACCTTCATACTGTGACAGTACACAGAGATGGGTCCAGATTTGGTGCTTTTTAATCATGTTTGAGTCCTCATAGCTTCATAAATACAGCACACCCACATGAAAGTTTCAGGGCTGAAAAACACATTTAAGCTGCGATAGAAACTGCAACCAGATCAGTTTCACACCCACTGCAAGAATCACAGTCTGAAGACTAAATCTGGTTTCTGTTCTGTGAGCAGCTGTGAGCATCAGTGTGATGGATCCATCTGACAGCTGTGAGTCTTTCTGGGTCAAAATCATTTGAACAGTTAATTCTACGTTGATGACACATTATTTTTTTGGTCCAGCTGATGAATTGCTGCGATTCGTGATAAAGTTTGGAAGAAGCTTTTATTTGAAAGGATGATTTTTAAAATAATTGAAGGTGTTTAATGAGCACGCTGTGCTGCACGTTCACTTTAATCAGCACCAATCACACATTCAAGGACACGAGGAGGAAGCAGAAGCTCGCTGTCATGTTTCTGTGCTTTTACTTTTCAAACATGAGTTATGTTTTGATGTCTGCAGGTTTCAGAAACATTTTCACTGTCAGAAAGTTTCCAGTTCATAGAAAATGAAATAAAAACATGAACACTGGTGTGGGTGCACATTTCTGTGAGGGAAACATCAGAAATAATGCCATCATCATCATCATCGTCAGAGTTCATGTCTCACCGCTTGGAGCATGAATGAAGTGAAACAGTGAAGAAGCAGAGAGAGCCTCGGGCAGCGCCCTCCGCTGGCTGCTGCAGGAGCTGCAGACTGTCAGCCCACCTGCACCTCTGCAGCAGACACATGTTTGGACACTCTGAGACCCCCACTAGTCTAATTTATAATATTTTATTAATAAGACCTCAGTGACCTCAGTCATCCCTGGGCTCATCAATTATTGACTCATTTATTGATTTGTGGTTATTTGGAACCAGAATTAGAATATGTCCCAATTAATGTTTGATTTCAAACAATTCAGATAATTTTCCAAAATAAAAATCCGATTTAACCCTTTAAAAAATGTAAATTCATTAATTTAAATAAAATAAGTTTGTGTGATATATTGTACATGTAGAAAATCAAAATAATCCACATCCACAGCTTTTCTTTTTTACTTTTTCTCAGTTCATAATGAAAATACTGTAAAATAAATTCACTTCAATAAAGTACAGTGTTGTGGATATCTAAATAAATAATAAAAATACTTTACATGCAGATACTCTCACACTGCCCGGCCCCCTTTAGCTTTGATGGCGTTGCTGTGGCGGCGTTTCAGTCGGCTTTTCTCCTGCAGAGCTGACAGGAAGTCTTCTCCTGCACGTCCCAAAGGTTCTGGACTCTGGAGTCCAATCCATGTGTGAAAATGATGTCTTGTGCTCCCTGAAGCACTCTCACAGTTTGAGCCTACAAGATGAAGATGAAGAATCCTGGTATTGTCCTCTTGATGTACAAACCTGCTGATTTGGTGTGTTGGGGCAGTCAGCTGACCTCATTTTTGGGGTTCATAACGTTGCTGAACTTTGACCTGACCTACTGAAGCAACCCCAGATCCAAACACTGCCCCCCACAGGCTCAGTAGGCACAAGGCATGATGGGAGCATCACTTCATCCACCTCTCCTCTCATCCTGATGCCCCCATCACTCTGGGACAGGCTAAATCTGGACTCATCAGACCACATGACCTTTTCCATCGCTCCAGCTGAAGCCTTTCTTCTGATTAACCTCACTGAAGGTTTACTGAAGGCTGCGCAGCTGTTTGGGTCCAGTCTTCTCTTCACTGTGTGGAAATGTTCTTTCACCGTTAAACACGGCTGTGACTTTTATGATTTGATTCCAGCAAACCTTTAAATGATCTCAGATCTCGATCATCTGTGATGATGGTTCTGCTTCATCCCTCTGGGTTTTAATCGTGTGTTGGACAGTTTAACCCAGTTCTAGTTTCAGCTTCTGCTCTGTTGTTTTCTTTGTTTGATGCAGGACAATCATTTAATGACCACTGTGCAGTGCAGTGCAGGTGGGCTTCATTTTTGGCCGGTGTATAAAGAAATATTATTTTAAAAATTTGATAATAATCTGTATGCATGGACATGCAGTAAAAAGTATTTAATTTCCAAACATAGAGTACAGTCTTTATGAATATGTGAGAGTTGTAATAATAAACACTGAGCTCAGATTAATGTGTTCACACAGAGGTCACAGAGGTCAGACACACTAAGGAAAACGTTTTCTTTAGTTTTCCTGCTGAGTCAGATCTGTGAAACAGCGCCCCTGGTGGACAGAACCAACTGTTTCCTGTAGAAACACTGAGTGTGTGTTGGAGCTGAGTGTAGACTCCAAGCTGCTGATGCTGCAGTCCGACTCTGACTTCCTCTCAGATGAAATGTGTCGTCTCTGCTCGCCATTTTGTTTCCACTGCTGTGTCCTCCTCCTCCTCTTCCCATGATGAACCAAAGATGGTAAACTCCGAGCCTCGCCCCCCCTCAGTCCATAATCCCTCCTCTGACTCCGTGTTGACCTGCTGAACCTCCAGCACTGTATTCTCTGCTGCGCTGCACTCACTGTTTACCGCATGACATTTACCATCAGATCACGACTTCACACGTGAACTTGCGAGATAAACTTGTGAAATGATCAGTGAGCACTCAGAGGCTTCGTTCAGATGGGATTTACTGTAATAGTTTGAGAATTTAACTAGTCTAGAGAATTAAACAGTCTTTTATTTTATTTTTATTTAATTACTGCCAAAAAAAAATAAAGTTTTACCAAATGTTTTCCTCTGGTGACTTTTAAATGTTACGGTTTCATATTTTGGGTTTTATATGTTGTTTTTTAGGAGGAAAAATTCATCTGCATAGTCTTTACTTCCTGTCAGATGTTCAGGTGGATGTTCATATTGAACCTGTTGTTAATAATGAGGTCAGGTATGAACAGTAACCCCCGTGAGCCCAAAGCTCCGACTGCTCTAAACACTCTGTATGTTGCCCTCAGGGAGGAGGTATTCTTTGCCTCGCTGCAGAGCAAATATTTAAATTCTCATTTGTTCCTACCACTATTAATTTCTTAAATTCTATTGTGAGATTTTATGGTTTTTGGGTGCATGTGTTAAGGGTGTCATTTTTGCTGCTGGCTGCAAAGCAAATTGCCCCTCGGGGATAATAATTCTTGACCTTGGAAAAAAAATAAAATAAACACTGTATATTGTCACAGAGAGGGGATATCCATATATGGTAATCTCAGGCACACAGAACCCTGCCCACCTGCTCCTCAAACCTTTTGTTTACAAGTGGCAGCCAATCAGGAGAAAGTGAGCTTGACGTGGGAGGAGCTAAAGCAGCTTGTGTCAGACAGAGGATGGACTGAGGCCCAGGATCAGAGAAAGGAGGATTATTCTGAACTGTGGTCACGCAGAAACAGATCCAGTTTAATGAACTCAAAGCTGATTGGATAGGAGAAGTATTGGTGATGATGAAGAGGAGTTTGGCTTTAGTTTTCGTCTGTTTCTTCTTGTAAATGCCACAAACACAGCGTCCTCGTCTTAATGTGACCCCGCCCCCCCTCTCCGGTTTATCGCAGCAGGTCTGCGAGACTCGGGGGAGGAGGACTGTCTGTGTTTGCTGCAGAGCCTTCATCTGTCTCACTCGTAGTGTAAACTTGATGGAAAAAAAAAAAGGAGAGAAAATTCATTAAAAAAACAGGAAATCACTGGGCCAAGGCTGAGGAGGAGGAGGAGGAGGCCTCCTGAAGAGAAGGTGCTTAGGTTTGGAGAAAAGAGGCAGCAATTACCAAAATGAAAGCACTGCAAGAATTTTCATCTCTGCAGTTGCCATGGAAACCAGCTTCCTCCTCCTCCTCCTCGTCGCCGAGCCGCAGCTCAATACAATGGAACGAAGGGATTTTCACAGAAGAAGAAAGGAGGGGAGGGAGCTGCCAGGAAACATGGAGGAGACGCTTGTGGTTCATTTATAGGTTAGTCTGACAGGAGGAGTCGGCCAATCAGAGCACACACATCAGAGGAGGGACAGGGGGCGCTGTGACGGGGAGGCACTCTTTAAAACCAGAGATTAGGAGAGAGGGAGGGGGGCAGGGGAGGAAGGATAGAGGGAATCATTTCAGTGATTGGATGAAATGATTCAGAGCAGCTCTGTACAGTTTACCAACTGAATATAATTAAAAGTAGAAAAAGTCTTAATACATTTTTTTAATACAATTTGTAATCACAGGCTGAACATTGAGTTAATTTGGCACCCCTGAGCTTCTGTACTGATGATGCGTTTTAAAGTTTCCACAGGCGCTTCTCTCAGCAGCAGCGACTTAAACAAAGAGAAGTCCTCGTTAGTCTGAAGTGACCAACGACTCGGCTCCTTTTCTTTTATTTATTTATTGCCCAGCAACAGGAAAAAGTGAAATGCTCCCGACTAACGAGACGCTGGAAACTCTGTGAGGATTTCTTCTAATTAAGCTGTGAGTTTAAAGAGAGCGGTCTGACAAACGGCGCCTTCAGAGGTGATTTAAACCTCTGATAATGTCCAGTTTCACGTGTTGGGCGCAGGAAGGCGAATGGAGGCGGAGCTTCTCGTTACAGCCCGGTTCACTGCTCTGACGAATCAAAGCTGTGCTTAATCTCAAGTTCAGAAATCAGGAGTTTTTGAACCCGTGTATGATGTTCGATTCTGGTTCTCCCCTTTCCTCTGGGTTAAATGGAGATTTCCCAGCATGCAGCAGTGCTGTGGTTTGGTGTAGGAGCAGCTCCCCTTGTGGTCAGTGTTTGTTACTACAACAGCAGCAGCAGAATGAGCCCATTGGACTTTATTTTATTAATTAAAGACCTGAAGCATGTTCATGTGCCAGACTGACTCGATGTTGAGGTCAGGGCTCGGGTTCAATCGTGATTCTGAACAGACGGAGTTGCTTTTAGAGCAGTTTAAGACTCGGGCCGGTACTTTGTCTCAGCTCCTGGTTTTGGACTGATTCTGGGCTCGTTTGTGGACAGGTTTTAAGGTTTCATGCTGAGCCTGTTTTGGTACAGAGTGTGGTTCAGGACGCCTCGTCGTCCTGCTGCAGGATGAATTTGGAACATCAGACGCCTCCCGATGGCCTTACACAGATTTATTGCTGCGAGAGAGTCGGGAAGTTTTCCTCAGATTCAGACTCCAGAGCTGCAGCGTTCAGTCGATCCAAAGGAAATTCAGTCACCAGCTTTCCTTTTGAAAAGCTCAGAGGGTCTCAGTTTCCTGCAGAAACCAGAGCAACTCCACATAGTTCAAACCCAGTTTGTTGGTTCCAGCTTCTGAAATGTGAGATTTTCTTTGTCTGTGAAGTAAAGTGAGTATTCCTCTTTGTGCTTGAGGAGGTTCCTGCTGTATAATTGGTGTGTTTGTGTGTTTCAGATGCTGGGAACTCTCACTGCTGTGCCCATCAAGGTGCCTCAAGTCAGCTCCCTGCACCGGCTGGCAGGACAAGCAGCCACTGTGCTACCTCAGGTAAAAGCCTCATTAGTCTTCCTCACATCAGTGTTTATGTGCCAAAGTGCTGCGCTGCATCCTGAAGTGCAGCTTCACAAACAAGAAAAGTCTGTGTTTGATTTTAACAGCAGCTGCTTTAAGTTAAAAGCCTGAAAATGATGAAATCAGAGAAAAGTGTTTTTTCTGCTTTTTTCATTCTTCTTCTTCTTCTGTTTTTGTAAAAGCTGCACATTCACTTTGTTTTCTGCTGAGAGCTTCAGTGACGCCCGCTGTAACTGTGACAGAAATCAGTAAATACATGAGGAAGAGGAGCAGGAAGAAACACAGGCGGAATAAAGGTAGAAAGAAGAAGTAAAATAAGAGGAGGATGAGAAAAAGAAGACTAGCAGGAGGGCCATGAGGAAGAACAACAGACAATGGGGAGAAAGAAAGAGATCCATCCATCCACTTAGCCAATTGAGGGTTGGGGGGCACTGGAGCCTATCCCAGCTGCCATAGGGTGAGAGGGGTACACCCTGGACAGGTCACCAGCCTGTCACAGGGCTAACACAGAGAGACACACAACCATTCACACCTATGGGCAATTTAGATCCACCAATTAACCTAACCTAACCTAACTGCATGTCTTTGGACTGTGGGAGGAAGCCGGAGTACCCGGAGAGAACCCACGCAAACACGGGGAGAACATGCAAACTCCACACAGAAAGGCCCCGGCCAGATGGTGGAGTCGAACCCAGGACCTTCTTGCTGTGAGGCAGCAGTGCTAACCACCAAGCCACCGTGCTGCCCGGAAGAGAAGATGAGGAAGAAAATTAAGAAGAGGAAGTGGAAGAAGGAGAAAAAAGAAGGAGCAGAAGAAGAAAAAGATGAATAATTGGAGCAAGAAG
Source organism: Heterochromis multidens (assembly GCA_015108495.1). Taxonomy (NCBI): domain Eukaryota; kingdom Metazoa; phylum Chordata; class Actinopteri; order Cichliformes; family Cichlidae; genus Heterochromis; species Heterochromis multidens. The sequence goes on along the minus strand of VUQS01050464.1, from coordinate 45,399 downwards.
AGTAGGAGATAGAGTTTTGTTTCTAAATCAGTGAAAAATAAAAACTTGAATTGGGATGGCTTCTTTTCACAATAAAACATTTCAATCTGATAAACTCAATGGGATTTTATTTTTGAAGGTGCTTCTCAGGAACTTCTTGTGGAAATGAATCAAATGAACTTTGATCACATTTTAATGTGGAGCCTGAAACCTGCAGCATCCAGCAGGGGGCAGCAGAAACCAGAGCAGCTCCACACAGTTTGTGTCCCGTCAGGTTTACAAGCTGAAAGGACGTCATGGTAACTTAACGGTAAATCCTCTGATGTGACAGTTAAGACTTTCTGACTGATTGTGAGCCTGTGCCCATTGTTTGAAAGCAAAACGCCTCACAGTGTGACCAGTTTAAACCTCCTAGAGACATCATCATCATCATCATTTCTCTGTGGTTCAGGAGTGAAGCATTGTGCACTTTGAAAGCAGCTCAGTCTTGTTGAATTGTCCGAATGCTTCCAGACTTTAGATGAAAAGTGTTTGTTGTTAAAGGGTCTCCTCCTGCTGTCCCCCTTCAGGTCAGGCCAAAGACCCAGATTCCCGACAGCCTTCCCCACAGTCCCTGCCAGGAGCTGCAGCCTCTCAGCCTGCAGAGGGCCACCGCCGTGGTCAGTCCGAAGAGCCAAGGCCCCACCCTGCCCACCGCCAACAGCACCTTGAGCCCCGACCACCAGCCCAACGGCCAGAGTGACGCCTCGCCGCCCTCGGCCCCGTCAGGAGGCCCCAACTCCAGCAGCCCCGCCCAGCATGCCTCTGCGGGGCCCGGCGTGGCCTACGCCATCATCGCTGCCTCCCCCGCCACCGGCAACGGGGTGTCTACGGTCAGCGAGGCTGTCAAGGTGTGAAAAACTGACACAAACCACCCTGCTATTACTACTACTACTACTACTACTACTAATAATAATAACTAGTACACTGTATTTCTTGGGGAAATTGCAGTATGATTTCTGAAAGCAGCGGCCACAGATGTCGCCTTGCTGTTGATGACATTTTAAAAATGTGGCCGTGTTTCAAGCCTTTAAATCATCTGATTAGCACCAGTTTATATTGAGCCATTTGTCAGTTTACTTTAGCGCCTCCTGGTGGCAGAACTGGCCTAAGATCAGCAGTTTTACTCCCAGCCTCAGTCAGCTGAATTTGGCTGTAAATGTTTTTAAGGGTTAAGATTTGCAGTCATGTTCATGGATGAATTAAAGCTCTGACCTGAGACAGACTTCACTGAGACTATTTAGAGAAATAAAATAGGAAGAGTCGTCTGCTCGGTGCAGGTCAAAGTTCAGAGCCTGAAAATTCTCATGCCTCCTCTGATGTCACCTGTTTGTGTTTCCAGGTGATCATCATCCAGCCGCAGGCACCCAGCAGCACCGAGAGCTCCCCGGGGATCCAGGCCGAGCTGCTGTCACGGGAGGCCCCGCCCACCCCCAAATCCCTGTCCCAGAAGAAAGACGAGGACCCCGAGGTGAGAAGTTACTCTTCATCATCATCACAGTCAGCAGTTAAATCGACCCGTAAACCAGCTGGAGCCAGCTGAGCTTCATCCTCATCCTCACCTTTGTCTTCTCTCTCTGTCTCTTCTAGAAAATCGCCTTCATGGTTGCCCTCGGCCTCGTCACCACCGAGCACCTGGAAGGTGAGTTTCCACCTGCACTTCACCTGCTCAGAAGTAACAGAGTACTTGTACTCGACTGCTAACCCGATCGACTTTATGTGCTGCACGTTTGGCTGCAGCACCTTCATCTGACAGCTGCTCCTCATGTACATGTTTGAAAAAGACACACAGAGTAAATAAAATGTAAAAAAAAAAAAAATCACAGAAGAATCTGATAGAACCATAAAAACTGAAAAAGGAGTAATCTGATTACAGTTTGATCAATTCAGAAAAATCTGGAAAAAAAAGCTGAGGTTCAGCACAAGGAGTGAAATGAAATTGTTACGTCCGATGTCCTTTTATTATTCTGATGGAAATTTATTTGGATGATTCTGAAGTTTTAATGCTGGCCACTTTATTAGGTACATCCTTTCAGCCGCTCTCCAGTCGGTTTTTTCGACCATCTGAAGGTGAAAAAGGAGTTTTTAAAGGATTTGTGTTGTTGTTGTGAACAGAAATCCAGACGAAGAGGCAGGAGAGGAAGAGGAGAAGCACAGCCAACCCGGCCTACAGCGGCCTGTTCGAGCCAGAGGTCAGAAACCCACAAACAGCTCCGTTAATCTTTAAATTGTTTGTGTTCATGCTCTCACTTCCTGTCCCTCCCTCCTCGTTTCCCTGCAGCGTAAACGCCTGGCGTCACATTACCTGAACAGCTCGCTCTTCCTGTCAGCACGAGGTAAAACACCAGCTCGGCGTCCTGCACCTATCAGCTCACATTTAAAGCTTTAAACACTTTAAACATCATGTTCCACAGTTTTAAAGTCAGACTGTTGCCTCTTCTTATTACTCAGCGGCCTTTAAGTGTGTACACATGGAAAAACACCACAGTGAAACGTGACCTTTAACCCCGTGGACCGTTTCAATGTTCCCGAACTGTCAGAGGCTTTAAAATGTCAAAAGAAATTTAGAAATTAGTTCCTGAAAATGCAGATGTCACCCTCGTGTCCTCTGAGTGATGCGAGGCATCGCCTAGACATTCCTGATCTCCTCAGGGTGACCTCTGACCTGCAAGCAGGATGTAACACCTGCTGATGCTCAGCTTGTTTGTACACAGATCACGTCCTCAAAGCAGTAATGTGATTGGTAGATCTTTACTTGGTTACTAACCTACCTGAGATGTTGAGCTTTAACTGAACGTCCTGCACGGCTTCTCCTCTAACCTGCCACTAACCTCTGCTCTGCTTCAATCCACATGCTAGACTCTGAGGATTTCTGCTGGAAGGTAGGTCACGTGACCCATGATGTCATGCCTGGTGTTACCTGTGTTTGTGCTGCAGTCTCTGGTTTCTAAACTGTGGGTTTCTGGCCCCTCTTTTGGTCTGACTCAGTGTTTAATGTGTCATCAGAAGCTCACAAACATAAAGTGGACCTGCTCGACTTGGACTCTATTAGAGCAGCTTTGCATGATTCACAGTTCAAAATAATCCATCTTTATATTACAGTTGCATTTACCTCCTGAGACTGTATCATAAATGATATAAAATTTACAGGCAGTGCATGAACTGGTTCCTGTAGTGCTTACCAGGTGTTTCAGGTCTCCTGTTTCAGATGTTTGTTCTGATTTAAAGGGCTGTGTGTGAATTATCAGCCCGTCCCTCCCTAAATCCCACTTTTCACTGTCACCAACTTGGCTTTTTCAAACCGAGGGACACTGCGAGATCATAGGTTAGCAACATGCCAGTCACAGGTAGGCCCACCCCCAATCCTCTCCTGCTTCCTGCTCCTTTGTGACTCTGATGGGACCATCATTTCATCATCAGTCAGACCTGAAAGCAGCGACTGAGACCAGAAACTCATCAGGAAACAGTTCACTGAGCTCAGAGATCAGCTGAGCTGGAGGCTCATTTTGGAGTCGCCCCCTGCTGGCCATTAGAAAGAATGCAGACCCTGCAGCAGCATCCATACTCTGTGACCACCTGATGCTGGTCGGCTGTACTGACAGATGTTTTTCGTGTTCTAACAGCAGGACTTGGAGCATGACGACCACTGTGCCGTATGTAAGGAGGACGGCGAGCTGCAGCAATGCCACAACTGCCCCCGAGCCTTTCACCCCAACTGCCTCCACCCACCTCTTAAAACCCCATCCAAAGGCCCCTGGTACTGCCCCAAGTGCCAGAAGAAGGTACGACACCCCCCTCCTCTTAAAATCCAACCCGAACCCTCACAGCTTCAGGAGTTTTTGGTGTTCAGCGTGTGCTTCTAACTCACAGCATCGATCTGTTTTTTTGGTCTCCAGGTTCTGAATAAGGAGAACATGTCGTGGCCACAGAACTTTGTTCAGTCCTACGTTACACACAAGACGGGTAAGAAAGGCTGCGTGCAGGCCTGTTTGTCAGAGCGTGCTGCCGGTCCGTGCACTGATGCATGTTTATGTGTGAGCAGTGAGGCAGGAGGAGAAGCGACGGCTGCTGAGGAGAAACAACGAGCTGAAGAAAGAGTGCGCTCACCTGGAGGAACAAGACAAGAAGCTCGACAAGACGCTGAAAGTAAGAACACCACACACATGCAAAATTTCACCTTCACACTGTGGATATTATCTGAGTTACATCCCTCAGAGTACAGCAGATATCCACATGGTCCGTTTTTTTGCTCAACACAACCAGATTCAGTGTTTAGACTGTGACTCTCGCAGTGGGTGTAGAACTGATTTGGTTGCAGTTTCTAAGAGAGCTTAAATGTGTTTTTCAGCCCTGAAAATTTCATGTGGATATCTGCTGTTTTTATGAAGTTATGCTGGAAAAATAACACAAATTCACTTAATTTAATAACTCAGAAAATATTGAGTTCCTCGTGGTCACCTCATGGTGTTTTTACTGTAAAGACCCTACAATATTAGAGAGAAAACCCAACAATCATACAACCCTTTATTACCAGCACTTGGCAACAGTGGGAAGGAAGAACTCCCTTTTAACAGGAAGAAATCTCCAACAGACCCAGGCTCAGGGAGGAGCCGGTTGGGGGTGAGGAGAAAGAGAAGAGAGCAAGACCAGATCCCGACAAAGACAGAATTTTTAGACCGATACTGATATTTGATTTAAAAATCCAAAATATCAGCTGATATTTTTTCTTTGGCACATGAGACACAAATGGATTTCTCTAACATCTGGTATATTTAGTTATTTATGAGGCATTACTAAGATAACCTAACAATGCAGTTTAAATTTTATTTAAAAACAGGGAAAATGTAGAGTGCCCTCTGGTGGACAACCAATACAACACCAACACTCTCCAATCTTCCTTACTTTCTAAAATGTTCATTTATCAGCTGTTAAAAATGCAGATACCAATAGATCAGTAATATCAGCCCGCTGATAAATCATTCAGGCTCTGGAAAAAAGACTCATTAATGACATGCAGAGTGATGTATAAACACACAGAGACAGGAGGAGAAACACTCAGTGCATCATGGGAAACCCCCAGCAGCCTAGGCCTATTAAAGCTATTGGGGTGATATGGTACTATGAGGTCTTTAAGATAAGATGGGGCCTGATTATTCAAGACCTTGTATGTAAGGAGAAGGATTTTAAATTCAATTCTGGATTTAATATTCACAGTATGAAGGTAAAATTTTGTGTAGCTTCATTAAATATGCTATCAGCTGATTTGGGGGTCTGGTGGGAGACATGGTAACTTAAACAAATCACTCCATATATACATATAACCACGAGACTGAACACCTGGAGTCTTGGTGGTTTCCCATTTATACCTGCATTAACACACCTGACCTGGTCTCAGTATTTTAAAGCTACAGGTAGCAGGTCTGGTCTTCTCCAGATGAGTGACCAGGATACAGATCACATGCTAATGCCAGGTGTGATGGTGTACCTGTTGTAGCTGACAGGAAGTTGCTCTTCTGTTTCCTGTTCCTGCAGCAATGCATGGACCTGCGGGAGCGCCTGCTGGGGCAGCAGAGAGACACTCAGGCGTCGCTCGACCGGCTCAAAACTCTCATCAGGTTGATCCAGCGCGACCAGCTCATCCAGGTCACCATGACGACCACCGCCACCATCGCCACCTCGCTGCTCTCCCAATCCTGGATCAAATCCACCAGCACCACCGCTACCACCCCCCCGGGACCCTCGGCCACGCCCCTGCAGACGACCCACAGCCAGGACGACGTCAACAACTAGCCCCGCCCACCAGAGCTCCGAGTTTTTACACGGAGGGCAGCGGTGATGATTTCTTTAGTCTGAAAAATATCGAAGAGCCTCTATCCTCCACGCGATTCAAGTATTTTTTAAAATCCAACACCTACAGTGCTTACGAGATTTCTTTTTTTAAGTTCTTTTCTATTTATTAACATTCTTGGCCTTAATGTATTTATTACAAAAAGTTCGATTACAGCGCGGCGGCGGGAACGCGCGGCCCAGAAGATATTTCCCTTTTTTTAAACACAGGTCTGATTCCCGTCCTGCGTATAGAGAGAGAGAACAGTAGAGTTAGAGTAGATCCAGGATGGATGGAAGTGGACGGACTGTACATTGATATATCCGAGTAGATGTTTGTTCTCATTCTCCTATGAACATGTTTTTGCCATAATGATTCAGGAAAATGTTTTCATTGTGTATGTGAACGCATACGAGCCTTCAAACAAAAGCAGAGAATAACTTTTTTCAGTATTAATAGAGTTAAAGTCAAAGAAAAAAAGTATTTAAGATTAAACTACAGAAATTAGCATTTCTAGTGGAGATTTTAGTATTTTCATGCTGATGCCTGTTGAAAAATGTAAGTTTGGAGTATTCAAGGGGATCACTGTACATATGTTGTATTATTATTATTATTATTATTATTATTATTATTATTATCATCATCGCAGGGTTTTTCTTTTTGGTTTTCAAACTTTACCGGAGTCACACGTCTGAAACGGAGACGAGTCCCTGCTCGTTTAAAACATCCGCTTCCTTTTTGACAGCAGAACCAGAGAAACATAAATCTATTAGCAAAATGAATTTACTGTTTAAAATAACAGTAAATCTTGATGCAACTAGACTGCAGACCTTCACATTCTAGTTTTTAAGGTTTAGTCAAAGAAAAGCAGAAAATGTGGGAAACGAACAACAAAGATTGTAATTAAACAGTCAAAACTTCTCTGCAGAAAAAATACGTAAAAACTACATTAAATTAGATTTATTTGGTGAAAATACCACAAAGTTCAGAAACCACAAACTTTTTCACAGCAGCTTAAACTTCAAACAGACACGATTCATGTAGGTGTTCACGGGTAAAACCCAGCAGACACGGATCGAAGCGTGGTTATAAACTGTGGTTATAAACTAAGCAGACAATTTATTTCAGAGCAGCTTCAGTCAAAAACAACCAAAACTAAATGTTAGCTTGTTAGCTCCCCAGACAAAAAGCAGTTAGAAATTATTCAGGACTTCAAAACTTTCTGGTGCACCTTACGCTCCAGTGTTGGGTGAAAACCGATGACACAAACAAGACTGGCTGAAGTGCTAACCAGCCAACCTGAAGAAAAGTAGACCCGACGTATTCAGAGCAGCTTGCACTCCAACAGTCAGTAAAAACCACCAAAAACTAGCAGAAGATTAGCTGTAAATGAAGTGGAGGTTTATGTAGGACCACAAATGTTTCAGCTCCAGTGAAACACAAAGACCTGACAGAAGGTTCACAAAGCTTCAGTTTGGGTTTCTCTGCTGCTCACAGTGCACACTCTGCTGGACAGACTGGGCCATTTCTCATTCATCCCCAGCATACTGTTCTGCAGTTTGTTCAGTTTGAAAATAAAAAGTTTCAAAATCAGATCATTTATATCCGACAGAAGAAGCAGCAGCAGCTGCTTCGTCTCTCCTCCCGGGATCAAACCGAGGATCTTTCACTTGTTAGGTGAATGTGTAAACCACTACACTATGGAGCCACTTATATACTGATGTCAGTAATTCAACCCTGGCCCATCAAAAACCATTGAAACATTATTGACAGTTCCAACTCCTAAATGTTGAGTTTACGGTTCTGTTCGACCACCAAAGCAACACAGTTTTAAATTTAATGCAGCAGATCTTCGTCTTCAGTAATCACTGAGGTCATTCAGAGCTGTGAACAGTGAACCTGTTTCTTCATGCTGAGCTGCTGTCGCAGGAAGTGTTTGGTTAAATGGGTGGGGACCGCCGTGCTCGCTCACAGCTGCACTCGAACACGCCGACGTTCAGTCGATGTGACGCACCCGTTCAACCCCTTCTCCCCTTTAACCAGTATAGAAAATATGCCAAAAATGTTTTGTTGTTTTTGTACTGGGATCGACCCGCTTTTATCAGTAACGTGCTTTTTTTCTTCTCCCTGCCCATTTTTATATTTTCAGCTTTTTTTACTCGTGTTTTTTGAACAGCGACGAGCCTGTTAATCCGACAGATGAACACTGCCTCAAGTACAAATCGTTTGAAATCCAGGGTTTCCGTCTTTGTTGCATCATTTTCTAAACACATCGATCAGAAATGGGACCGCTCTGTCAAACTGTCGGCGGGCCGGGACGCTGCCGTCGGTCCATTTGTCTTGCTAGTCTTCCTGCTGGTCCAGAGAGGTTCCATTTAAGCGTCACGAACTTAGATTTAGTCCATCTTTTATTTGTTTATCATGCAGCTCTCAACTTCCTGTCGATGCACAAACGTGAACAAATAGTCAGAATAATTCAGAGGAAAAAAAAAAGGCTTTATCAGGAGGACGGGAAGGAAAGCGTGAAGACGTGATTTTATTTTATTTTATCTGAGTCATATCAAGTCACCTGTTTTTGGTCTCAAGTATCCAAAACACCGAAAAGATCCTTAATGTTAGAGAAACATCGTCTGCACAAAAGATTAAAAAACAGCAGAGCAACTCTGAATGAAAGAAACGATGAGCAATACGCCGCCAAAACGGTTCCAACATGACTTCACCCCGAAAACACATCGAAGGGCCTCAGTCGGCTTCCGCTCGTTCAGATTAAGAGGCAAAGGTCGGGCACGGTGCCACGACAGCCCGACTTCTCCAAACTTTATCATTAAAGTTTACGAAGCGTTGAGATGCTTTGAAGCTGAGACCTGAAATCAGAGCGTCCGTGCACCTTCACATCCACGAAGACAGAAATGTGAAGAAAAACTAAATATTAGAAATTCAACCTGAAAATCAATTTAACCAATGACACCGGGACAGAAAGGAACACAGGGTCGGTTTTTCTTCTTTCAGTTTGGCTCAAAACTGCAAACAAGTTCATATTTATGGATTTAACTCCAAGAGTCAGTAAGAACCGAGAGAATTATAAAGACAAAGGATGATTGTTTAAAGTCTGCTGAAAGTACAAAGAAGACGTAGTCCTCATCTTTGGTCGTGAAGGCGCGCAGACATCAGACAGCTCAGCTGATGGAGGCGTCCAAAATTCAGACGAACGACTCTCAACACAAATATTTCCAGCATCCAGCGTTCCCTCCATCGCCAAATGAACAAGCAAAATAAGAGCTGTGTCAGATTACAGAGCCGGGAAGGAGTCAGTAAATTGTGACCCCAGAATGCAAATTTTTATTATTGTAGGGTCTTCACCTACAATATTTGGCGCGATTGTTGTGATTTGGCGCTATATAAATAAAACTGTATTGAATTGAATTGAATTCTGAACCATGTGCTCAGATTAGTGAATCCAGATGTAAATAAAATGTTTTACATCAGAGAAAAAGACGCAGGATTCACTATAAATTTAAGAAGCATGGCAATGAGACACATCATGATCTGTGTGGTGGAGCACCTCAGCTAATAAAGACCTGGATTCAAACATTTCAAAATAAAACAGTTCAGTGCTGGACTTTAACGTCTTTAGGCTTCTTCATTCTTTTACAACACTAAAGGTCATACACACATTGTTCCTTCACTAACTTTGTCCAATTATAACCATATACAATAATCGTAATTAAAGTACAACAGTTTAAGAATTTACAATAAAAAAAAGCTACACAGTTTTCTCAGGACCAGTTTATTTTCTACCAATGTGGATGCACTTTTTATAAATAAGAGCTCTAATTCAGAAGTTTTTGCTAATTTTTCTGCATTTTGAAGCCACCACAAGTCATAATCTTCTGGATCCAGAAGTTGGACGATAACGTGGACTTCAGAGTTCATTCACTTCATTATCAATCTTCATCCACAGACACAGATACCTGTTCTCAGTGCTCAGTAACATCCAGATAAAATCCCAGAATTTCACTCAGCAAAACTGGAGCTCAGATGGTCTGTTAGTACATTAACCTCACAGCAGCCATATTATTGGTCAGATAATTAAAAATGCTCCAAAAGGCTCCAACAGCACAAACACGGTCCAGAGGTCCAGTTCAGGGACTCCAGTTAACTGAGGTGAAGCCTAGCAGACAGCTAGCAGCTACAACCGCCTGTGTCGCCATCCACCTGTCAGTCAAAGAGGCCACGCCCCTAATAATGCAAACTTTAAGCCTTAATGAAATTTAAACAGGTGGGTTATAAAAACATTCTCCCCCTGTACAGGTGTTATATTTATCTGACCCCTGACATGAACACCAGATAAACTATTAGTCTCCCTCCTCTCCAGTATATAAAACTGTCATCTGCATATAGTGACACTCTTCTTCTGATCATCCCTCTTTTATGTCCTCTTTATTCTGTAACAAAAGTTTAATACAGCTGTTATGAAGGGGAAAATTATCTCTAGAGACCAAAACAGTTTTTGTATCAGGCTGTAAACATGTTTATTTCTGCTGGAAAGTTTTAACATGGGAGTCTATGGGGACTGACTCACTGCTGCCTCTGCTGGATGGTAGAGGAACTGTAAGTTAATTTTTCAGCTCTGGAGGTTGATGCTCGGTGGAGCTCCCTCCATTTCCACTTCCTACACACCTGGACGACTTGGTTTGGAAGTCATGCTGCAGGTTGGTTCAAAATAATGAAACTCTTCCCGGCTCTGAATCTGAGACAAACATTTTAACCCGACTCGCCTTCAGTAAAGCGTAAACCCATCAGATTAAATCTCCCAGGGTGATGTGAATGTGCCATGTGATGCATATCGAGTGGGGGAAATGAAACCAGATGGAAACCATATCAGCGCTCCATGCCACGTCCATGCTCCGCCCCTTTAAAACGAACAAACCCGTCCCTGCGAGCGAACCTCTTCATCCGTTTCTAGAAATCCTCTCCGGGAGAAACTGTGCAGTGCTTAAACAGATCTATTTTAATACACGAGTCGACATTTGAACAAAAACATTTTTATATTCTTTTATGGAGGAGTAAAATGAGAAAACAGAACATTGGATTTTCTATTGTTTGCCAGTTCTGCATTCTGACTTCTCGCTTCGGTGTATTATTTTAGCCACGAGGAGGCGGTGACGGCGACACGAGGGTGTTTAGATGGAAGTGAAGTGTGTGTTGGCTGTGGAAGTAGAAGTTTTCTTTGTCATTGATAAGGGGACTGTCCAGTGGATAGTGTGTATAGGAAAGTGTTTGTCTTAAATATGCCAATGTAGTTTTTCTTCTTTATGATGCATTAAAAAGACGATTGATGGAAGGTGGTAAACGGTTAAAGAGTAGTCTCACCTTTTTGTACCAAGTTCTTACAAAAAATTTAATCATTAATAAACAAAATTCAACAACAAAAAGGACTCAACTTTCTTTTCTTCCCAAGAATCGGTTTACTCGTGCACAAGCCCCACGCTCTTATTACGTTCAGTCACCCCGGCCCTCGTGTTTCCTACCTGCTGGCTCGCTGAACAGGTTGCTTCCTTGGTGGTTCCAGAAGGTTCTGGTCCTGTGGTCAGACGGACTGCAGCTCCTGATGGTAGTCCTCCTCCTCCAGCTCTCAGATCAGAGATGATGGGATGAGGAGCATGCGCCTGGTCCTGGTAGCAGGAGTTCTTACTGATGCTCAGAGAAATACAGACTTTAGAGGAATGGTGACGCCATTTTTCAGAGATCTGATTGGTCCCCAGGCGGTTATTTTGTACACGTTTACCTTTTATCTGGAACATAATTGATTGCAGACTCTGATCTCACCAGCAATCGACCACATTAAATTCTGGTCAGTTTGAAGCTGAACTTGGCGTAGTCACACGAACTTCCAGGTAGAGATTTAAAACTCAAATGGTCCTGAAGGTGAGATCAGCTGAATTTAAATCAGGGAAAGCTTCAGATTTTTATGGACCTGTTCTCAGAACCCTCTGAGAACACCTCGTGTGCACAGACAGAAGATGGATGTAGGCGCTATGATTTCACTCACTGGCTTGTTTAAGCCTAAGGATGAATGAGGGAAGAACTAACTGTGCACCTGCATGCTCATTGGCTAATGGAGGAACATACCTGGATAACCCTGCTGAAACTGGACTCGATGCTGCTGACCTGCAGCTGATCCGGTGCCGCGTCGCTCTGCGCCTCCTAACCTCCCGTTAAAGCCGTGAACGACGCTTCACGAGTCAAACGCACCACCAAAAGAAAAAAAGGTGAAACGGCCAAATTTATCGCAGCTTTTTATTAACATACATTTTACATAAGATCCACCTGTGAGCCAGAACGTCTTCTGTCAGGACTTTACTGTAACTCGATAGAAAAACATTCTGTCGACGATGCCGTCTCTGAGCATTTGAGGTTATCACAAAAAACCAAAAGTGCGGTCTGCACTCAGAGATGACAGAAACACAAAATATCACAAATATAAAAACAGATTCCTTCATCTCGTCCAATCAGATCACCTCCAGTGTTATTACTGCATTAAAGATGAGACACTTAAACAGGAAGTATAAATAAAACCTGCACCACCACCATCGTCATCCAAACATGAAGGTTCATCCTCAGAATTTCACCTTGCAGATTTTTGACCTTTTTAAGAATGATAAAGTTAGAGTCCTTCAGGGCGTCACCTGTGCAGGTGGGCAGCGGGAGCCGAACGAGGTGTGGAAATGCTCGATGAGGATCTCGGTGAAGATGTTGATGGGAGTCAGAGCGGTCAGGGAGATGGAACCGTGACGAGGCCAGACCAGGTTCACCCCGAAAACGCACGCCAAGTTAGACGAAGACATCTTGTTGATGATGCTCTCCTGAGACACCTGAGAGGAACGCCACACAGGTGAGAGAGGAGACGAGAAACACATGAACAAAGAGGAAAGTTCTGCTGCTTTCACTATTTTTTCTGCTGCCCACGTGCTCCAACATCGTTTTCCTGGTAATAAATAAATAAAACAGGAATCTACTGCAGACACTTTTGGGTCTCTGTGCTGCACGAACAGGTGTTTGTGTGTCTGATCGATCACCTGATCTGTGATCTGATCTCAGACTCACCTGGTGGAGGAAGCACAGCAGGTACTTCGCCACGATGAAATTATGTTCAGGAAGACTCTCGATGATCTGTTTACACCGGCTCACCCGCAGGCTGCTCTCCACGTCTACAACCAATCAGAAATCACTTTAATCTCCAGAAAACACGCCTTCTTCTTCTTCTCTTGCATAAATGTGAGCATGCAGGACTCACGGAGGAGCTCCTGGACCTGGTTGTAGACTCTAAAGGTGAGCAGCGGCTCAGGAAGCTCTCTGAGAAACGTCTTCAGGATCACAGCGGGAACGTGAATGTCTCCAATCTGCTCAAAGTTCACCGGCTTCCCTGGACGAGTTTAAATAAAGTTAACTTTATTTCTAAAGCTCTCTGAACTCACTGAAGTTCAGATTTATCCACAAAGGACTGAAGAACATCCTTCTGTTCATGTTTCAGTTTTCAGGTTTAAACTCTAAAAATACTTATTAATAAAATGAATTCATTCATTAAGTACATTTTTTTTAAATAAATACAAATTAAAAAGCATTGAAAAATACAAAAGTAAAAAAATTCAAATAAAGCAAATAATAAAGTCAAAACACAAAAAAAACAAAGTGTTAGAATTAAAAAAACATGAAAATAAAATACAATTATTAAAAATATAAAATGTTCAAAAGTATCTGATTAATATAATTACAACCTATGAACACATAAATAAATCCAGATTTTAAAACTATAATTTTTTTTAATGAATCTATATTTACTTAGAACAGTGAGTGTACAGTAATATTAATACAAACTACAGTAGTGTACTACTTATGGAAAAAACAGTTAAAGAGGTTTTTGGTCACCAGGACAAGTTGAGGAAGTCAAATCAATCAATCAATCAATAATCTCTCGATGCATGCTCAATAATCCAGGTAAAAGAATCCCAAAAAGCTGAATCTGTTCATCTGGACGTAGCGTTTTTTTAGTGGGAGAAACGTTTCGTCACTATCCAAGTGACCTCTTCAGTCTGAACTGACCTCATGGCCCATTGTTAGTCAGTGGTGCTGGTTTCAGTCATTATGCAAATGTACTGTTTATAAGGTTGGAAGTCTGCAGTCAGCTGAGACTGAAGAAGTTACCAGAGGTGACGAAACGTTTCTCCCACTGAAAAAACGCCACGTCCAGATGAACGGATTCAACTTTTTGGGAATCAATCAATAAATCAAACCATTTGGATCAGATCATGGACACTCTGCCTTTGCACTTTAGGTTTTTGTCATCTGAAGGCTGCACCTCGCACTGCAGGAAGTTATCAGCGGGTATTTAATGCGACGCTGGCCTGCAGGACGACTTCCTGTCTGTGTTTTTTTCTTTTTCCTGGTGAGAGATCAGAAGGCCCCTGCTGCTGAGGCAGGGAGACCCCACTCACCCAGGTTGTAGAGTTTCTGAACTTCCTTGATGAGCTGAACACGAGCCGAACGCCTGAAGATCCCCTCAGTCCTCAGACCTGAAACACACGCGATGCATTCACTGACATCAGGCAAAAACAGCTTTTCCTGTTTATAGTCAGCTGTGGCTCTTCTCCCCACAAACTTCAAGTCCTTCTCCTTAAATACAAACTCCAGACTGATTATACTGACCCATCTTATCTTAAAGACCTCATAGTACCATATCACCCCAATAGAGCACTTCGCTCTCAGACTGCTGGCTTACTTGTGGTTCCTAGGATATTTAAAAGTAGAATGGGAGGCAGAGCCTTCAGCTTTCAGGCCCCTCTTCTGTGGAACCAGCTACCAGTTTGGATTCAGGAGACAGACACCCTCTCTACTTTTAAGATTAGGCTTAAAACTTTCCTTTTTACAGTTTGAGCTCAGGGTCACCTGATCCAGCCCTTTTTTATGAGATGAAGCCTCACCTTTCTCCTTCAGGTAGGTGACGGTCTGGGTGATCACAGGTGGGATGACGGCCTCTCGGTTCCTCTCTCTGATGCTGTCAGGAAACACGTTTCATTGGTTAACTGATAACGAGCAGGTTTAAATCTACAGAGTGATCACAGCGACACTCACTACTGCAGACTGACGCCAAACTGCTGGGTGGGCAGCGGGGGCCGGGGTGGGGGTGTTTTCACCGAGGGTGGGGGTCCTCCCTTCTGAGTCGCTCGCAACGCCTCATCGTGTCTGCGGAAAGATGACAAACATGGTGAGGAACCCGGCGAGGAGCCGACAGGTGTCCGAGCTGAGGGACACCAACCTGAGCACGTCTGCAGGGATGAAGAGCTGCTCGTAGTTCAGGTGGTTCCGAAGCTCGGCCAGGTAGTTCACATACGTCAGCTTCCTCCCAAACTTGTGACTGCAAACAGAAGAAGAGAAGAAGAAGCAAATGCAGTGTGACCGAGAGCAGCTGGAGGACTTCCTGCAGAGCCTCAGGTGTGTCTGTACCTGATCAGAGGTTTGAAAAGGCTCCAGACGATTCGGATGAAGTTGGTCGGATGGACGACGTACAGAGCCTTCAGGTTCTTCTTGTACCTGAAACACATGTGAAGCCTCTCAGAGCGGAGGAACACCTGTTCATGTAACCACACGCAGTAACCCCGCTGAAGGTCTGAACCTCCCTCTGCTACAGCTTAACCAATTCAATTCAGTTTTATTTATATAGCGCCAAATCACAACAACAGTCGCCTCGAGGTGCTTTATATTGTAAGGTAAAGACCCTGCAATAATACAGAGACACCAATCCGTCCATCCAGGTTCAAAATGTGAAATGAAAACAGGAATTTCTGCTGAGAGACTAAAAATATAAATAAAATAAATAAATTTATAACTATAACTCTGATCTGGGTCTGTGCCTCCTCAGTACACAGGCCCGGCGGCGGGGGTTAACTTGAGACCTGAGCAGCGACCGGCGAATTTCGTGAATGTCGGTGAAATTTACCAAAATATCTGTTAGCGACATGCAGCCAGCGGTCCCGACTTAAACCTTTCTTAGTTTTGTGCTGAGACACTGAAGCAGCTGATCACTGGACTTATGAGGGAGTGGAAACAACATTAGATGGTTACCTAGGTAACCGAATCCTGGAATATCGACCACAGTTCCTGTGTGGACGGCACTTCAGGTCCAGCAGGCTGCCGGCCGTGTTAGCACGGTGGTGGAAACCAGCGGTTCTCATAAGTCAAATATCCATTTAGATTATTAAATAACAAGCAAATGGCACACGGTGACCTGCATGACCCCTACCAGGAAGTGGTAAGACCATCAGAGCATCTATCGGCAGCCGGTCAAACCCTGACGCCGCCGGTGTTTGGATCCCGGTTCACCCTGAGGTCACGCTGAGTCTGATATTTGCTGTTTTTACTACATTTAGGAAGAAATTTTGATTTTGAAATATCTTATTTTGTTACAATGGAACCAAATATTTGGATTTATTCTTATTTGATTTGATTGTATTTATTATGATTTCAGATGAGATGTCACCTTTTCTGTTACAAATAAACTCATTTCTATCTCATCAAACCTGGAAACTGTCCAACAGCTCAGCTGTACGTCCCCGAGGGGAACACCTGAATCCGAGGTGTTGGGTCTGAGCTGGAGATGTTGGATCTTTGGCCTCTAAGATAAAAAGCTCAGGACTGGAGGAGAAAGTGATGTGACCTACTTCCTGTCGAACTCGCTGTAAGCTTCTCGTAACCACTTCAGAGACGGCTTGTTGCTGCTCCTCAGGCCGTAGTGGAAGTAGACCAGGATGTAGTCCATCTCCACGTACTGGTCCAGTGTGAATTTCAGGTACCTGCAGCAGGAGAACAAAGTGAAAACCAACCCTCGCGAAATGGAACCGTCACTGACCGTAGGTCTGCGGTGATGTGCACGCACTCTAGCAGGCGGTGATGGTTCAGCTGGTGCGACGGCGGCAGGCAGCAGCTGCTGAAGACGATCAGCTTCCTGCCGTAGTGGTCGTCCCCTGGAACGAGTACGAAAACAGCGAGAACGTAAGCGGACGAGTTAAAGGATGGTTCTGAACCAGTCGACCGAACAAGTGGAGCTCACCTGAGACCTGGATGATGCCATGTCGAGCCACATCGTAGTACGGGTGGGAGGGGTCGGGACTCAGTGTGCTGGTTGGAGGAGCTGACGGAGCGTCTGCGACACACCTGTCCTCCTCTTCCTCTTCCTGCAGCTCTGTGAATGGAAGAATCCACCTGAGAAACTCACGACTAACCCAACTCGAGCCAATCAAAATTTTTAATCATTAATGCTTCCCCCAAAACTCAAACACCATCGACTGCACAACTCGAGCAGGTTGTGACCGTGTCCGTCATTTGGACACATTTTGGCTTTAATCAGAATGACATCAGCACCTGGAGCAGAGTCACATTCCCCAAAATATCCCAGCTTTAATATCTGAGCATATTTCCAATCCAAAGCCTGGCAGTGAGCTGTGAGGGCAAGAGCCAAAAATCATCATCATAATAATAATAATAATAATAATAATAATAATAATGGTTCATTAATCGTGATTTTGATTTGAAAACCTGCACTTTAGCTCTACAGTTTTCCTCACAGCTGACTGAACAGGAAGTGCAAACCAAACAGAAGTCCAGTAACACAAGATCCTTCACAATAAAAGCCTGCAGATGCAACCATAGTGGGTTATACTTGAGATTGGAAAAGCCACTGCCCACTGACCAATCAGATCTCTGGAACATAACGTCTAAAGCACTCGTCTTCTCCTGACAGCTGCTTTTAGATGTTTTTCTAGCATCATTTTTAAATTCCATTATGTAGAAAACTGGTTGAACTCAGTCTTTCAGATGTTTGAGGGTAAATATCTGCTCCTGGGGCTCTGTGAGGAGTGGAGCTCAGTTTCCATCCATTCATGTCAGCTAATCTGGGGCTTTAAATGATTTCCTTCTGCCAAGAAGAGTGCTCAGATATCAGCCCGAATTATGGCAGAAGCTTGTTGATGGATATGGAAATTTAAGCAAATATTAGTGGGGTATATGTGTGTATCTGAGCCTGTGTGGATCAGAGAAAATCCAAATTAAATTCAAACTGATTTTTAAAGTTATTAAAGATGTTTGCTGTACAATCATTCCAGCCTGGAAGGAAGAACAGTTCAAAGACATGATTAGAAGCCCAGAAGTGCTTCTTCCCCCTCTGAGACAGTCAGGTGGAAGCATCTGATGAACTGACATGGAATGAAAGAACTGTAATTACTGATATTTTCTAATATTAGTTTCATCTCTGTCAGTCTATCAGTAGATGTGTCCATGTTTCTGATTGGTCAGATGCTGCCAACTCCACCCCTTTCATGTGACTCGGAGGCAGACCGGGAACAGGAACCTGCTCCTTCTGACCTCGTCGGCGTCTTGTCTGATGTTATCGATGTTTGCTGCCTCCATGTTTTATCACATCGTGTACAGGTCCCAGATCAGAGCCGAGCTGCCAAGCAGGGCTCGGAGGTCCTGACCTCTGAGGCAGACCAACCTTCACAAAGAAGATCCAAACACGTTTGCACACATCATCATGGCTGAGTTTTCAGACATCACTGATGAACAGCCGTGCAGCTCCGCCTGTTTTCCAAATCATTTCCTGAGCTCTCCAAAAACAGCCGTGATTATCAGACAGGAGAGACTGGGTGGAAACTGGAGCTTTAATCTCTGCTCAGGAAGTTTGTTCTAAACACACAGTGAGGCTGATAAGAGACAGGAAATGATCCAAACACACAAAGGCTGAGTTTAGCCCAAAGCAGGAGGCCCAAGAATCAGAGCCGAGCCGAGCAGACTCGGGGTTTTCCTGCCTACCTGCTGTGAGACAGAAACCAAAAGCTTCGTCTGCAGGTTTTAAAGTGTGCCAGCTTCCTGTAACTCCAGGCTGAGTCAGCAGCCTTTCCCCGGAGTTCAGCTGCACAGGAGACTCCTCCACACTGACAGCTTCTCAGCTGTTTTTCAGTCACACCACACACGACTTTCTGCACTTTCCTTCGATGTATTTCTACCCGTCTCTGTTTCTCTCATCTTTTTGGCCAATAGCAGCTCCTCTGACACTGAGTCCTGGTTAACCTGAGCAGCAAAATAAAAGTACAAACATGAAAGGAGCCACATGAAATAATAAGGTGGAAAAACTCAAATGTTTTTTAGATTTTTCCAGCTCTGCTCGGGTGGCTGGGAGCACACACAGAGCTTCCTGTGATAATCAGGTGTTACAGCCACAGGTGAAGCGTGACTAACTCAGGAACAAGTCCATAGATCCTTCTCTGTGGACGGATGTGATCAGCTCTCGTGGTTTTAACGTGCTGCAGTCACGAGCCTTGAACTTTTCCATGTCACGTTGCAACCACACTGAAATGTGTTTTACTGGGATTTTATGTGATCGACCAACACAAAGTAGCAGAAAACTGTGAAGTGCAAGGAAAGTGATCCATGGTATCGTTGGTATCATGGTATACACAGCCCATGGTAGAGATCCAGAATCTGTCCACAGGTTCTGTTAGCCGTGCACTCCACATATCTGGTTTTTTGGAAGCGTGGGAAGAAGAGAGCCACGGCTGAAAGAAAGACGTAAGAAGTCCTGTTTGCAGTTTGACACAAGCCACAGAGAGGATACTGCAAACAAGATGGTGTTCTAGTCACATGACACCAAAACTGAACTTTTTGGCCTACATGCAAAGCAGAAACCTAACAGTGCACATGAACCTGAACACACCATCCCCACCGTGAAACACGGTCATGCTGTGTGGATGCTTTTCTTCATCAGGGACAGGAAAGATGGTCAGAGCTGATGGGAAGATGGAGGGAGCTAAATACAGGGAAATCCTGGAAGAAAACCTGTTAGAGGCTGTGAAAGACTTGAGACTGGGGTGGAGGTTCGTCTTCCAGCAGGACAACCACCCTAAACATACAGCCAGAGATGCAGTGGAGCACAGTTAGATCACAGCGTACTCATGTGTTAGAGCAGCCCAGTCAGAGTCCAGACCATAATCCTGCTGAGAATCTGTGGCAAGACCTGAAAACTGCTGCTCACAGAAACTCTCCATCCAGTCTGACTGAACTGGAGCTATTGTGCAAATAACAGGCAAAAACTGCAGTCTGTGCAAAGCTGGCAGAGACAAACCCCAAAGACCTGCAGCAGAGGTGGATTAACAGACTCAGAGGGGGCACGCCACACTTCTTAGAGTTTTATTTGTAAAAACTTTTGAACACCATGTTTCAGCTTGTTTCTACGTCACAGTTATGCACTACTTTGTGTTGGTGTGTCACATAAAATACATGATGTAATAAAGAATCAGTTACAATGATTATGACTCCACAAAGACTCGAGAGAAAAAAGGACATTAGCAGAACTGCAGCTAATAAAGGTGTAAAGTAATCTGATTCCTTCTGTCTCTGCTGTCCTTTGAGCGTTTTATGTCTTTCCAAAACAAATCTGACTCCGCCCCCTCTATGACGCTCACTGATATTTAAGTTTGTTGTTGTAAGGTGATGAAATGTGGAAAAGGTCAAGGGGTATGAATACTTTTTCAAAGCAGTGTAAACTCTCGGTGTATCTACAGCCCACGGTGGGCTCACGGTGTCCTGGAGAACAAATATCTGAACGCTTGTGTGGACGTGAAGCTGAGGATCAAGACTTCTTCACAGCGAGTGATCCAAACCACTGACTGACCTCCTGCTGTGGATGGATCCTCTCAGACGTCCTTTTGGCTCAAGTTTGCTCTGTTTTCAGCATCTTCTTCCTGCCATATGATGGTGTCTGTCACTGGTCATCAGCGACCTTCAACATGAACTTTACTGAGAACAGTTTGACCCTCGTCCTCCTCCTAGTTGCCACCAAGCAGTGAGCCTGACCCTCCAAACGTCACTGCTGTTCAGTTCTAGCGTGTTTTAAAGTCCACAAACCTTCAACGTGTCTATAAAAGATCGTCTCTACAAGCTGCTCAAAGAACTCTCATCAGGTCCCTAACAGAAGAAAAGCAGGACGGAGACCAAGAACAGACTCTTCCAAATCATCATGAAGGTGCTTCAGCAGCAGAGTCACTACAGTAACCCCATCACACACACACACACACACACACACACACACACACACACACACCCTGATCCACAGAGCTCAGCGTTTCATCTGTGCAGTGTTTACTGTGGGAGGTCATCCTGTCACTGCCAGCTGACTTTCAGGAAGCTGTGAGGAGAGTTTCCAGGAAAGCACCTGGAAAATCAGGACCTGAAAAACCGCTCCAGACTCACCGATTTCTGCAAGCTGCTCCAGATCAGCTGAGGAGCTCATTCCTGCTGCTGAAAGAGAGCAAACAGACGGAGACCGATCAGCGTGAACACACACACACACACACACACACACACACACCGCAAACTGAA